>VWPU01014418.1:0-52497 GCA_013398955.1 Callaeas wilsoni | reverse complement strand
CTTGGAGCTCTCCATGGCAGAGAGATTCTCCCCAGCCCTGCTCAGTATTCTCCTGCTGCGCTGCTCCTCGGGATAAGATCTCCCCTCCCGCCTGTACCAGCTCCATTCATTATTCCTGGATATATGACCTTACATTTGGTGCTATCAAACACATATTGATTGAACGCTCATCTGACAGCCCTGTAATTACTCAGGTCAGCCCATTTACCCTCTTTAAATAATGGCAGAGCACGAGCTTTCTTGCAGCCTATTGAAACTTCCCCTGCGAGCCAGGACTTATTAAAAATAAACATTAACGATCCAAAGAGTAGCTCAGATGGCTCTTAAAAATTTTAGGTGCCAGTTAGCCAGACTTACAGATTTAACAGTCTGATGAGAGGAGCTGCTGTTTAACTGCCTCTTAATCACTGCTGGGAGATAAATTATTCCCTCCTGGGAGGCAGCAGCATCACCCTCCTCCCACCCAGCGAGAGGACAGAGGCACCAGCAGCCCTGGATCCGCCTGAAAATGGGCTGGTGCCACTGCTCAGCTTCTGTTCGCTCCCATCACATTTAAACCTTTTGAAATAGGTTTAAACTCGCTGCTCATACTTTTTTCCCCATGCTCTTTCTTCTCCGTCTTACCCAACTCCTCACTTCCATTCCCTGCCACTCGCTCCTGATCACCCCACTTAACACTTACAGAGTATTTTGCCAGGGACAGGAGAGGGGTGGAGGAATTAAGGGAGTTGGATTGTTTTCCTCATTGTGAAATTGGATCTTTTGGAGAGCAGTAAATAAATTGAGATTTTTTTTTTTCCATTAGCATAAACCAAACACAATCAAACCGAGCAGCCACTAATTTTCCCTGCATTGATCAATTACTCTCTTGCCGTGGAGATGGGATCTAATCTGGAGCTCCTTCCTGCTGGATCTGACACACCTCGAATTAGGAAGATGTCAGCCACATTTTTTAGGAAACACTCAGGGCAATCTCCCACCTGCTGCTCCAGACCTTCTGTGCTGGCTTCCCAAAAGTTCCACCGTCCTTCCCCAGTCCCTCCCTAAGCCCAGCTCCTTCCACCCTGCAAAAGCAGAGTGAAGAGCATCCTGTGGGCTGTATTTCCTAGCAGCCATGGCCAAGTGCCCCATCCGCTATTTCAGCTATTGGAAAGCTGACCTGGAATGCTGATGGCTCATTTGTATTAATTACCTGGGACTGACAAGGGCACTGCAGCCTGCTCCAAGTGCCATTTCCCTGTGCCTGCTTCCTGCTTGCTGCTTCCAAAAGGGCACAAAGAGCCACTAATTGTTATATTCAATACTCCCTCTTTCCTGCAAGCAGTAACAATTTAATTAAATTTACGTGGTTTTAAGTGACCAGCTACAACTCCTCTCATTGTTTATACAGGTCACTAGAATTGATAAATGTCCATTTCATTGCTGACATCTTCTTTTAAGTGCTCCCTTATTCCCCTCCTGACCTTTTAAAGTGGTTTCCTACCCTTCCTGCCCAGCTGAGACTGGTTGAAATACAGGTTCTCTCTTTCCCTCGGAGTCAGGACAGCAATCCATAAAGCCCCAATCCCGTTGTGTGCAATCACTGCCAGGGGATTTTCCTTAACACTTTGAGCATGAAGTCTCTTTGAAGAGAAAATTTGAATATTTCCCTTTTTTTACCCATTTAAATCCACTAGAGCTATTCACAGTTGAAACCAGAGGCTGTGCTGCCCTTACCCTCTGCAAAAACCATCATCATTGTCACCGTGGTGTCACCACAGCCTGGCACTGCTGCTGATGCCCCAGCATGGCAAAGGCTCAGATAACAGCAGGGAATTCTGCTGCTTTGAGCTCCAGGCCAGACAGGGTGGGCTGGAGATGGATGTGCCTTCCTGGGCCACCAGGAGCCCTCTGGTTCCACTCCTCCAGCTCTGATCCTCCACCCACACTCCAGCACTGAAATTAAAGCTGATCCCACTCCCTCTGCTTTTCCCAGGGCAGCCAGGACCACACTTTTACAATTCAGAAACCTGAAAATCAGAGCAAAGGAGCTGAAAAGCTGCTCCAGCTCTGTGCCTTCCCAGCAGCCGTACCCCGTGTTCGCTCAGCTCTCTGCTCAAACCCCGAGGCCGTGCCCAAACGCTCAGTCCTCATCCCAGGCTCCCATCCCTTCGGAACCTGCCTTTCCTTTGGGTCTGGGAGCAGAGTTCCTGCAGCCCTCGCACCCTGCAGTCGGGCTGGGAGCAGGGGCACACCGGCACGGCGAGGGCACCGCTCCCAGCACCAGCCCTTCAAAGCAGGGCAGGCTGACTTTGAAGGCTGCAAGGAATAAAAATGAAGCAATTTTCAACTGCAGCAGCCTGAAGGAGGGAGGGAGGAGGAAGCTGAGCAGCACAAGTCCATCCTCAAAGCCTGAGCTCAGGGCTCAGCTGGTGGTTGCTCTGCTGCTGGGTGACTCCGGCTCCGGCCGTGGACGATGAGGGAGTAACTTGGCTGCTCTGCAAGAGGAGATTGGCCTTGAAGGTTCCACGCACTGAGGAGGCTCCTTGCACTGTTGAGACTGCCCCTGGGTCTCTGGAAGTGCCCAAGGCCAGGCTAGACAGGACTTGGAGAAACCTGGGATAGTGGAAGGTGTCCCTGCCCATGGCAGGGGGTGGGAATGAGGTGAGCTTTAAGATCCTCCCAATCCAAACCATTCTGGGATTGCACTGCCACCACCTGAGACCTCCGTAACTCCTTCTCTCTTGCAGTTAATAGGAACAACATTTTCTTGGGCTGTTTTGACATATTTCCCAACNTGCACTGCACTGCCACCACCTAAGACCTCCATAACTCCTTCTCTCTTGCAATTAATAGGAACAACACGTTCTTGGGCTGTTTTGACATATTTTTCATAAGGTTATATGTTTGGGTTTGTTTTTTTTTTCTGGCATGAGGTATAAAATTCCAGCCACACTCATAAATCACTTCTATCTGAAGGTTTTAAAGCATTTTTGCAAAGGAAAGGGTCTCTGACCCCTTTTTCCTCATCTGTACACAGAGATCATCTTCAGAGTGCCCCATTAGCTCTGGAGATGTGTTTGATATGGAGCAGACTGATTATCCCACTGCTCCATGTGTGCTCAGCCAGAGACAGAGCTCAAAGCAGCCAAAAGGCAAATCTGGCCCAGTTTCTCCTCTTTCCCTCTGGGGAGAATTCAATCAAGAATTGATTAATGCTTGAATTCTCATCAAGAATTAATAAGTTCCTGATGTGGTGAAAATGAATAGTCTCAGGGAAGCAGCTAAGCTTGTTGTTTAGTATGGGGGAAAAGAAAAAAATTCCATATATTTGGCAACTCTGATGCAGTGGTGAAGTTACAGAGGGGGAATTCTGAATTCCCTGACTCCTTATGCTATTTTAATAATATAATGAATGGACTGACTGAAGGCCAACTCTCAGAGTTGACTTGGGCTGCTTCCACCCCTTCCCTTAAGCTGAGGTGCAATTCTTAAACTCCACACAAACACATCAGCACAGGTCCAGGCTCATCCCTTCACAGCCTCAGCAGGGACCAGGTCCCAATAAACTGGGAGCACTGGGGCCTTCCAAGTGTCTTAAATTTTGTGGCTTTCAGGAGCTTTTGCATTTTACTGGAATGTTTTTCGCTACGGGATTGATGGATTTATTTAAAGCCCCTACACTTGCTGCTCACCCCCCATTTGAAAAGGGATCCTCCAGCCTCAGGTGGGTGAAATTTCCCTGCCAAACTTCCTGTCACAGTGGCCTCACTCCCAGGCTGCCTTGGTGGAGGCTCAGTCCCACCAGGTCAGGCAGGAGGAGAATATAGACCAACATCCACCGGCCCCAGCATCCTGAAGCCACGAGGATACAGGAACTCCACTGGGAACCCCTCCCTCAGCTCATGAACGAGGTGCTGGGCATCGTCAGGAGAGAGAACTTTGGGATACAGACCTGGGAGAGGAGGCCCAGGGAGGTGCTGAAGTCCAGTGTTAAAACACAGCTTATTTATGAACCAGCTGGTGCTGAGCCCTCGCAGGTCCAGCAGCAGCTGAGCACTGCACTCAGGAGCTTCAGGAGTTCCTAAACACTCAAGCAGCAGAAATGCTGAGGTTAAAAAAACCCCTCAATAGATGCTGAAATTGTTAAAGCTCAAGAACTGGAGGCAGGAGAGTTGGAGCAGCTGTTACTGAGGGGCAGGGACGCTGCCATTGAGTCCAGGAGGGAGCAGGCACAGGGAAACAACACTCACAAGTGATTTGTTACCATCAGGATGGACTCGGATCCTTCCAGAGGACACAGCCAAGGTTAGCAAAGTGATTATGTGAAGAGACACAGGAACAAGCAATATCCCTGGCACAATCACTCCTTGCAATTATCTCCACGCTTTTCCTGGAAGAGCCCCCGTGCACCTGGCAGCACCTGCCTCTTCCCCGGTGGAACCACAGCAACCTCCTCCTCTGCTCCAGCTGGAGACGAGCAGAGGGGATTTGGGATAATCACAGCAAGCTGCAATGCCAGGTGAATGCAGAAATATGAAATTCCAGACTGCCTTTGTTTCTGTTTGCTCTCATGGAAAGAGTTATCGGTGGTGACTGTCAGGAATTAAAAAGCCAAGTGTGACTCTCCTTGGCATCACCAACTGCGCTGCTCCCCCCAGAGCCTGGAGGGACGGGGCTGCAAAGTTTAACTGAGGGGCACCTCACCGTGAGGGTTAAAATTTGGGTAGAACTCAATAAAACTTCATTGCAAGGAAATAATTAAACTCTAGATCACTCATAGAGGGGAAGAGGTTTTTCTGTTTAATCCTATTTTGCTGCTCATCTTAGAGTGGGAACCGGAAAAGGGGTTTCTGTTTTATTTCATACATTTTCTTCTATCCCTGTATAGGCATTGATTTGTACGTGCAAGAGTAGCACAAAAGTCTATTACTCCAAAGCCCTCGGGGATGAGTTTCCACAAGGAAGAGATGCAAGGGAATTCTGCGGTGCAAACATGGGGAAAAGGAGGGAAAGGCAGGTTCTAGACCCCTGGAGTCGGGGTTTTTTCCCTTTCCTCCATGACAAGATGACACTGATTTTATTCCACCTCCAACAAGTTCCCTGGTCAGGGAGTTCATAAATAACAAGAGAGAAAATCCACACTTGATTTAGTGCCTTGTTAATGTGAATTTTCTTTCATTTAATGAGCAAAATCAGACCAGAAGCTGTTGCTTAACTCCATGGCACTACTCTTGTTTTACACAGAGTGAGGAACAAATCCATCTGCACATGTCTCTCCATCTCATGGCTGTGGATGACAGGAACAATATTTCTATTCTTCCACTCTCCCAAACCAAGCCCTGGTCATTTTGTGTGGAAAACTTAAAACAAAAATCCTAAAAAACGTGTATTCTTCTCTCTGCCTTCCTCATATTTAAATACAACAGAGCCTCTAGGACCCTATTCCCAAGTCCTCTATTTTCTTTTTCCCCCTGGAAGGATCCAGCTCCAAAGGGAACAGCTCAGGTAGGGAGCACTGGGGATGTAGCAGCTCAACACCACCACCACAGAAAAGCCATTTCTCTGTCCCCAAAAGTTAAAAGTAAGAAAAAGCACAAAGTCAATCCTTCCTCATCAAAACCCTCCTCAGTGTATCTGTATGGACTGAATAAAATGAGACTCAGCAGTTACTAACAGGGATAAAGGTAAGAAATGTTCAGTGACATTTTTTATACTTCCTTTGACGGGCTGGAGAGCTCAAATACCTTAAAAAGGGAAAAAAAAAAAAAGAAAGAAAAGCCCATGATGCTTTAAGACTAATTGAACCAATAATCAAAGGCTGTCTCTAATTCCCAGACCAGGAGGTCAATTACAGAAATAAATCTGACAGCAGATAGATGGGAACAGTGTGCAATTACCAGTTAAAGACTTGATAATTATGGCAAGAATTAGTCTGCGTTTTCAACGGCAGCAAAACCCATCCGTTCTTCTTCGCAGTTATTATCTTGATTAGAAGAAGAAATGGCTCCAGCTCCGTCTCACCAGGCTGACAGAAAGCTCCAGGTACGACGGGAGCTGATAAACGATGGAATGACCCCATGGAGTTGGAAGTTTGCTTAACTGGAAACTTCAGTGGCAGACGGGAGGAAAAACTAATATTCGGCAAGGAGAGAGGTGGAAAAATTTAGACTCTGCTAGAATAGGACTGAGAAACGCGTGTTTTTATGAGGTTTGCCAAAATTAGTCCAAATATGGGCTCTTCAAATACTTAAATGCTCAGTTTTGAAAGGCAGAGTCAACAACAGTCACAATCCTGAATATTGAAAGAATTAGCACGTTCTTCCATCCCCCCAATGGCTTTTTGTAGTCAAAAGGAAGAGGTTTTGTAACTATTTCTTTTTAAAAACCGTGATCTGCAATGTAAAATTCTCAATAAATCAGACTAAACCTGACAATCTCTATTCCTTGAGGTAGGCTGTACTTATGTTTTTTCCCTTTTTGAAACAATCTGAAAGCACAAAACTTGAATTCTTCCTCTTTCTCATAGTTCTGCCATTCTGGGACTCCAGGAGCTGGGAAGATCAGAAAAGTTGGGTTCAGGTAAAGCCAAGGAGATGCTGCTGTCCTGGGAGGATGGAAACCTGGGCAGGAGAGTGGCTGAGCCCAGCAGAGGAAAAAAACACCCAGAAAAACCCTCAGAAAAATGGATAAAACCTGGCAGCTAAGAGGCCCTGGGACAGGAAAGAATCTCCAGCCTCGGAGCCATAAAAAAATGCACTTAAGTGAAGAGTTTCTGTTTTTTCAGTAAATATTTTCCAAGAAACAAATCAATAAATTTTAAGTTGTCACCAAGTGATGGCTGTGGGAAAGGACACAAAGGAAATATTTCCAGGGGGCAATTTCCTCCTCAACCCATCCTGATGGGGCAACAGTGGAAACGAGTGGCTTTAGCAGCTTCCATGACATTCCTCCATCTCTCAATGCCATATTCCAGAGCTATTCCCACTCCACCTCCCTCTGCTGACATTCCTCTTTGCAGAAATTGTTTTACCTCAAGAACTTTCTTTTTTTTTTTTTTGAAATTAGGTGAATTACTGTGTCAAATGATCTGATTTTGCTACATTTTATGTAAATTTATTTACTTAGTGGCCTCCGGGCTCCATGCTGAGCTTGGAAAACGTACTTTTCAAAATTATAAATAATTAACCAGAGCTCCTGCTCCACTGGAAGTTGTTACTGCACTCTCATTTTAAATAGTCCAGGAATATTTTTTTTAATGCATGTTTCATATAAATTGCCACTTAGAGGAAAATAAATGCTCAGAACGGTGACTGCCTGAAGTCATAAAGGCTTACACATAGTGAGGTGATTTTTATTAGAAACTGCATTTACCCTTTTAATTATTTAATAAATAATCATGAAAAAAACTCATTTCAAAGTATAAGCACGTTGATGTGTCCAGCCACCTGCAGACACGCACAGGAGGGAGCAACACCAGCAATTCCCAGGGTAAATCCCACACCAAGACCATGCTAAGGAAGGCACCCACACCAGTAACGCATGGGGAGGGCCTGAACACCTGCCCAGGTCTTCTCTACATCACCCAGAGGAGCAAATGGGAATAGTTTTGGACAAACTGTTCTGTTTTTTTTTTAAAAAAAAAAAAGTTTGAATTATTTCCTTCTTTTTTTTAAAGTACCACAAAGTCTGGAAGCTCAGACACCTCGATCCATGTGAGATTCAAAATCCCAGGTGCACCTGTCAATGGAATACAACTTCCCCAAAAAGATGAGGGAGCTTACAGGTGATGAGAAATATGCATGGAGAAGAAGCAGCCTCAGTACAGCACAGATACAAAACAGGCTGGAAGCTTCCCAAGCCCAGGAACAGAGGACTTGAGGGATCAACGCGGATAAATCCTGACAGAGTCAGGAGGGCGAAGAAAACAACACAGCTTGTGCAGGAGAGGCAGCCCTGCTGCCTCAGGGGTAGGAGACCTGCTCCAGAGGAAACAGCAGAGCAGCCACATCATCCAGCCAAGGAAAAACAGGGAAAAGCAGCCCTAGCACAGCAAACTCCCTTGGGAGGGACCAGAGCCCCCCAGATCTCCTCAGCAGGGCCTTCTGATATTCTGTCCCAGGTAAAGCAGCACCAAATCCCCTTCCCCATCGCTGCTGTTCTCACCTGGGTGCCTGGTTCACCTTTCCACGGGGCTTGCTCCAGCTCGAAGGGAAGGGAGCCACGGCCTCTCCTCCTGTTCCCACATGATGGGCTGCTGCAGCAGCGCAGAGCTGAGGGAAACACTTCTCAGCCATGAAGGTAACTCCATCCCAAATTGGAAGGAAAAGCTGATTTGCCACCAGGATAATTAATAATGAGGTACCTCCTGTAGCTCCTTTCCTTCAGGAGGAGCAATTGGGAATGACCCAGTTCTGGTCCTGTGCCAGCCACAGCTGCCCCTTGCTTCCCACCCTCCCGCTCCTCCTCACATCCCTGCTTCTCACCTCCATCTCAGGTGAAGCACAGCTGCCAAAACCATCAGCTTTTAGAGTTTTAAGTCAATAAAAGGACTGCAAACGAGCTTTGGGACTCCCAAATCAGGAGTAAAAGCAAAAAAACCTGAACTGGGGGTACTGCTGCCTATTTTCTGGTTTGAGAATATTCCTGCCCCAATGTTCCAAACAAATGGTGAAGAACATGCTGCAACCCCCAGGCTGAGAGGGGTATGAACCAGAGAAGTACAAACTGTACAGAAAAAAAAAAACCAAAATGCGAAGAGTGGTGGTTTTGTACAGAAATTTCCACTTCCACATCCAGGGCATGAGGTGGGGCAGCGCTCCTGGGTGGGTTTAGCCACGTCATGTGGGCTTCAAGCATGGCAAAAACAACACCCAAGTCTTGTTAAATGAGGCTTAGAAATCTGCAGAGCTCAGACATTTCAGCAGAGTGAGACTGCTGGTGTTTCCCTGGGGCTGACTGCCTGACTCCTCTGCCTTTCCAGCTGATTAACAGATGCTAAAGTGGAAAAGTGATGACATTTCCTTGTGAGCCTGAAGAACAGAGCGAAATGGCTGAGCATTAGAGGGAGTGCTCTGCCCCCAAAACAGGTCTAATAATGCCAACTTTGTCTCAAAAGCAAAATATCAAATAAAAGCATATTCATCCCGCATTTTATCCTTAAACTTCCGTGGGATCTGCTCCCACACACCTGCCGGGGGCAGCAGCACCTTTATTCTCACTCCAGTGAAGCACATGATTGTGGGACTTTCTCGTCCATTATGCTATTGAGAAAAGTGTAAATCTCATTATTCCAGGATATGAGTTATAATAAAACCTTCTTGGGATGCCCTTGATGCCTTCCTGAAAGGTGAAAGCCTGTTAGCACAGCCCCGCATTCCCACTGAGGGTGTTCCATTCTTGCAGGTGAAGAACGCATTAAAAAAAGTCCTGAAGCCTTCCTGCTAAAGTGAAGCAGCTAAAAACACGTGGCAAAAAAAGGGGAGAATTTCTTTCACTGAAATGCAGTGAAATACACTCAGAATAGCACAGAATGTTTCAGTGAAATACGCTAAAAATAGCACAGAAACCACACCAAGGTGGGAACCAGGGATTATTCTGTGCATGAGCAATTTTTCTCGCACTTAAGAGCCAACCAAATCTTTCAGATTCCTCTTAAATACGTTAAAAAAATTGGATTTTTCAGCAATATCACCTGCCATGGATTTGTCTGCTGGCTTTTGATGAGTCCTTGGTTTGGCTGTTCCAAGTGTCAGGAGGGTGAATTTGTGTCCACCTGCAGAACATTCCCCATGGACACACAGAGCAGAGTCAATCCTGGAACATTGGTGATGGGGAGAGGGGAGGGAGTGATGAAAGAACCAAGGTGTTTTCCTTGGCAAACAAAGCGCATTTGCTAAATTCCCGTAGAATGAATACTCATAGATTTCAGACTTAAGCACATGCGTAGTTTTCCCTAAAAAATAAAAATAAAAATAAAAATAGAAATAAAAATAAAAATAAAAAGGTATTATTGGGTTTGTGTGCACCTGGATATTTATAAAATTACCAATATTCTGGTGATGTTTAATGAAGAGGAGTAGAAACTCTGTGTGCTGGGAGGTTTTGTGCTGTTAACAGGGTGAATAAAGCATGTGAGAGATGCTAACAATATTTAGGGTGATAGTTTGCTCCAGGACAGGATCATGTGGAATCAATGAGGAATTTGAATTCGGGGAGTTTGCAGGTCATCTTCATCCTGTTTTGGTGTCATATCTGGAGGGTCGATGCTCCATGGTGTCCAAAAATCCCAGTGAAAGCCAAGGGCAGCTTGGCCTCGATGTGAAACCAAAAAACCCCACAGGTCACAGCCTAAAGAGGGCTGCGAGTCACCATTTAATCAGATTCCCGGCAAATAAACGGTGTCAAGTGAAAAAAAAAATCAAACAAAACCCCCAAATCAAACAAAAGAGAAACTTGCTGATCGCAGCCAAGGCTTTTGAAGATTACATCAAGTCAAACTTTTATTAGCAAAGTTGTATTTCATGTAAAATGAAAATATCTTTTCAAACCATACGTGCACATCTGCGTGGTACAAACAGCAACTACAGTACAACACGTTTCTCTAAACTTTAATCAATGCACACTAACATTTAGCTCCCAAAAAAGTAACATTGTGATGGTGACACCACATTTGCTTTGATCTTTTTCTCATGAAATTACAAAGTCTCTTGTTTAAAGTCAGAACCATAATAATAATAAAAAAATGAACAGACAGAATGCTTTGGCTCAAAGCCCCCGAGGGGCTCCTGCCTGAAAACAGAACAAATCAGTGCAGATCACTTGAGATTTTACATGAGAGATCCAGAGCTGCGATGTAAACAAGTCCTGCTACTCCAACGTGGTTTGTACCTTTGTATTTTGTCATGAACGTTGACAGAGATGCAGCTGAGGGTGTGATCCATCGGCAAACAGAGGGAATTCTCCATGAAGAATTTCCTTTCTTTCTACCTGTTCTTACAGGTAAGCAAAATAGCCTAAAACCACCTCTCATCTGCAAAATCATGGCTATGAAAAAGGATGCTGAGGTTTCCCCTCAAAAGCTGAAGGAGCAGTGAATGTTATTCTAACTGTTCTTTACAAAACATGGAATTACTCTTTAAAAACTCCACCTTTTTTTTCATTATTATTATTATTATCATAATATAGAAAGATTGTGCTACTACTTGTTTTCATCTCAAAAATAATATTGGCCTGAAATTTTTTATGAAAACCTCTCATGCACTGGATTGGAGCCATTCAGTCAATGGAAGGAGTTACCAGGAAAAGAGCTACTCACTGGAATTCGTGTAACGTGGACACAGCAGAACAAATGTCAACCATTAAATGATTTGCTGATTAGATCCATTTAAGGTGTGAATTAACAATGAAGATTTTTTTCAATTTTTTATACATGAACACACTATTTTATCCAGAGGGGGAAAGTCATTTTCTGATTTGATTCCTAATTCTGCTCTTCCTAAAGATCCAGCCCCAGCAGGGCTTTGATGCCCGGTGCTGTACTTTTATCCTGCTGAAGTGCAGAGCCAGGAATGTTTCTGGAGACTGGATCCCCTAATCTTGCCAGAGAAGGAAGCTGGGGTCGTTCCTACAAGTTCTTGATTGTGTAATTACATTTTTTATATATATATATAGATTAAAAAAATTAGAGAAAAATTAATCCACACCAAATCAATATTATGCTGCTCTGGGAATTCAAACAGCTCCCCTGGGAGAAAGGACAGAGGGGTTTTTTCCCATTGTTCAGGAAGAGGTGATTTTATTTGTTTAATCTTAAGCACAGTCAAAACTGCACAACTTTTTCAGCAAGACCCATCCCTCTCTTCTTCCAGAGGCTGCTCAAATCCCCAAACCTGGATCTGTGGGGCCAGGGAAATGCCTCCTCCCTACTGGTTGGAATTAAACCCTGGGTTGACCTGGATATCAAATCTGAAAGTGTCATTTTCCCTCTCACACTTGTGCTGAGGCAAAACGTCCCGGGATGTCAGAACCAAACGGAACCCAACAACAGCCATGCATGGGATAATTAATAATTCCCTGTTCTGCTCCCATGGCTGGACTCCTTCCTCCCAGCAGGCAGGCTGGAATTCCCTGCTAGGTGTTAATTAATTCATTCACCACAGATTTCCAGCAGCTAATCTTAAAAAACACTCCTGGCCAGGGGAAGAAAAAAAAGAGTCCAAAAAAATCCCAAACGAACCAACCCAAAGATTTAATACTCAATGCACTATTTCAGAACAGGGTGTGATTTTTGGGGCTGTTCTGTGCAGGGCCAGAGTTGCACTTGGATGACCTTGTGGGTCCCTTCCAGCTCAGGAAGCTCTGTAAACTGCAGTACAATTGGTGACACTTTTATTGAGCTACGTGGTCACACTTTGTCTCACCTGTCACAGACCGAGACAAAAACACAGCCCAGCTCCTTGCCGTGACAAAAAACTCCTCAGGAAAACCTCAGCGTGCTCTGTCAATTTACTTCTGAAAGCAAATCTCTAAAAAACCATCAATGTCCTGCACTTTCCAAGCTACATTTACAGCAGAAAATAAAATCCCAGTGCGGGGGAAACAAGGAAAAGAAATGACTGGGGAAGAGAGAACAGCTCAGGTGGGGGAGATTTCCTGGAGCAAATTGTTTAATACTCATTGGGCATATTCCTCAAAATCCATGTTGAAAAATCCAGGTTCCATTGCACATCTTTTCCTCCCTGTTTGATTTTTAGGTCTGGAGGCATCGTGGAACACCAGCGTTAAGGTTTCAGGCTGTGCATTAAAATGCGAGTGGAAAAAGCAGTGCCGCTGAGCAGCGCAGGACAGGGACGGCACAAACACCTCCAGCAGCAGCACAGCAAGCGCTGCACGAGGGATTTATATCCAACATTGCACCACTTCACCCTCACTAACATGGTCTGAAACTCGTGTCTGTGTAACAGAGGCGTTTTTTGGGATGAGGGGTCTGTTTATTTTCTGCAGCGACCCACAGGAAAATAAGATGGGGGTGTGCAGGCACAGCCCCCCCCCCAGCCCAAAGAGAGGATTTGGAGGAACCCACCCCAATTTAATTCCCTAATTTTCAAAGACAAAGATCACTGCAGATGATTCCTAAAGGAAATGCATTAAACCTAGCCCAAAGCTTTCAGCAGATTGTCACAAGCCTAATCAGTTCTCAGATTTTATCTGGTTTGGGCTGCAGCAGACACGAGTCAGCAGATAAAGATGCTGCTGGGAAATGTCTCTGTTGATGAGATGCCAATTTTCACATTTCTCTAATTGTGCACTCCCTTCTTTGGAAAATTACTTTTTTTTCCCCTCAAAATTAAAAGGCTTTGGTACTTTTTCAATGTTTGGATTGAGTGAAATGCAGAAAATACAACTTTAGGAGAAAGAATAAAAACTGAATAACGTGGGTCACTGATATGGGATGGGATGATTTTTGATTGAGGGCAGATTTCCACTCATCATTTTATACTCATAGGCACAGCCTGAATGGGGCTTTTGGGGTGGCTGTGTGGGGTTTGCTATTCCTAAATGGAGGTTACATAAAAAGCCCTTAAAAGCTACAATTAAAACCCCCAAAAAGAGGCACAGATAAACAGAAGCATCGAGCACCAGAAACTGCCAAGCTCTGAGGAGCAGCCCCAGCCTGAGGGGAGCCGTGTGTGATCCACAGCCTTTCCACTGGAAAAAATCTGCATTTCCCTGGGCTCAATCGTAGCCCTTGCTGGAAACTCAGAACCACGTGAGTAATTCTTGCTTCCTCTCTTTCTTCCATTGAAATCATGGAGCCCATGAAGGAGCCGTTGGGGATATTTGTCTAACTGCTACCAGGATGCCAAACAGCTTTTTAGGATCTATTCCTCCTGCAGGAACTACTTAAAAACCTTTATAACGGCAGTGACAGGCATTTGGAAGTGCAAGAAGAAATGAAGCCACGTTGATCCTCTACTCAAACACAAGCAGATTCAAAAAATACAAATGCTATTAAAAAGAGATTCAGGAGATTCCAATACAAAAAGACCAAAAAAATGTGCTGTACAGCTCGGCGGAGTTAGTGTTGGAGAGGCAAAGAACCAGATTTAAACCAGCATTCAGTCAACAAAATAGAAAAAGAAACTCTACCATAATATTTGCTCTTTGCTTTTGTTTCTGTTTATTTAACAGTGAATAGGCTGAAAATAAATGAACTCTTGAAAGTCAGGTAGGTCTAGTTTAGGTGATGCTTGAACAGTGTGAGGTTTGGATGATTCCTATGCACACAAATCCTTCTGAAAGCTGATTTTGCTGGTCCAAATCCATACTGAGAAGCAATTCTATTAATTCCTACACAGCTATACAGACCCATGCTAGCAACATGTCTCAGTTCAAAATAAAACCGGGCCGCTCTGGACTTGTGTCAATATTAATATCATATGTACAACGTCTCCATGAAATGTTTGCTAGCTCACAAATATACAGATATGAGACAGACACCAAGGAGTTTGCTTAGAAATGCAGCTTACAGCTGGGGAAAAATTAAAATCTTTCGAGTGATGGTGGATGGGAACCCTGTTTTGCCTTGCCACAGGAAAGAGCTGCAGCTTAACTTATTTAAGGAAATAGTGCCAGCTACTGGGCAGCAGCTTCACCCACACTTTGCTGTGGGTAAAGCTGCATCTCTAAGTATTGGTAATTGAAGTCAGCTGTAACCACTAAAACAGTTTTTTTTTTTTCAATATCATACACAAAGGGGTTTAATTCTTTAGGAAAAATTATACAATATATGGAATATATTTCTCCGGTATTTTAAATTCTGATTTTCCTCGTTGTGTCACTTTGCAGAGTGACCTGTTGGCTTTGTTGGTGCTATAACCTCCAGGTTATAACCAAGGCCACGAGGGAATTCTACACATACACCTGTGACAACAGCCATACAGGGCAAAAATACTACACAGAGAAACATATTCCAAGCCTAAGAAACACCTGGAGCAGCAGGAAAAGATACAGATGTACCACCGAGAAACTCTGGTTTGCTCAGACTAACACATCGTGTAGAGTAAAGAATTATTTTGTTTTATTGAGAAGAAAACACATAGAAATTAGGATGGAAAAAAAAATCATCTTTTAGTGGCAGTGACTCGTTTTTGTATTACCTGGATGTCAGGATTTTCCTGACTGGCTCAATTGGCAACCTGCTCCCGAGCACTCGTGGTGACTGTGGAGAGCTACCCGGGATAAATATCACAATTAACCACCAATCATTCCCACGGGCATTTTAGGCGTGGAGAGGAAAAGTTGCCGTAGAACTCCCAGTGCTTTCCACTGATCCTTTTTCCTTAGATCCAGAATAAGCTCCAATAAATGAACCATCTTCATTGAACATGCCATGCTCCCCTTCTCCATAATCTACCAGACTATCAGCACTTCCAGTGGCTTTAATGTCCCCGTTAAGTGACTGGAGGCTGCCTTTCAGCGGCTTTTCATCGCTGTCACTACAAAATAAAGAGACGCCTTTCCAAAAACCTGCCTTTCACTCGGCTGCTCCTGGCTTGGGAAGGGAAGCAGCAGGAGGGAGGAGAGAGGGACGCGTGTGGGTACAGCCAGGGTGACCTGACCTGAGCCCCGCCCTGCTGCTCCTCACCCAGGGGATGGCCACACACCTGAACGCCCCCTCGCAGGATTTTGTCATTATTCCAACAAATTAATTGGTGAATGGGCAACATCCATACCCATCTGCTTGGGTTTTTTTTTCCCTTTTTGCCTTGGGCAGACAGAATGGACAGAAAGGGAAGGGGAAGGAAAAGGGAATGCTGGAAAGGATTGGAGGGGTCTGTTCCAGCCACCAGGGCTGATGTCAAGTGTTTGGAACCTCCCAGAGAGGTTATTTTCATTTTATAGAACAGTGGAGAATTTTCAGGACCTATTTATTTCATTTTCCTTTTGGGGTGGGTGGGTAAAGTGATATCACATCAGTGAGTCACATCCCACTGCTTTGGGAGCATCTCTTTGAGTTTAAATGACCAATAAAGGTGCTTTTCCCCTTTTTTCTGCTGTTATTTTATTTTACCAGAGTTTATCTCACTGGTGTTTGTCTCTGCTGAAGAGGAACTGGGAAAAACAAAAGCAGAATCAATGTCTGCATCTGCAGTCTCTGTTCAGTGAAAATTCCAGGAAAAAAGGGGAAGAATTGGGAAAAACCAAAGCAGAATCAATGTCTGCATCTGCAGTCTCTGTTCAGTGAAAATTCCAGGAAAAAAGGGGAAGAATTGGGAAAAACCAAAGCAGAATCAATGTCTGCATCTGCAGTCTCCGTTCAGTGAAAATTCCATGAAAAAGGACAGGCCTGCCACCAAAATTCAGGGGAAAAGGGGGAATTTTGCTGGTTATTCCTCCTAATGGCACCACAGAAGAGGAACAAGAACAGCCTGATCAGGACATTTGGGGGGATTGGGACTATATTAAAAGATTACATAAAGAAACCTAAATTAGGCCTCTGAATTAGGGACATAATTACTTGATCACAGCCCCTGCTGCCGATGCCAACTCAGAGTCAAATCTTTGGCAATGTTATCTAAGGAAGGACAGAGAAATGAACCTGAGCTTCATTTCTTCAGGGTGGGCTCAGTGGGTGCATAGTCAACACAGAAAAAAATCGCTACTTTTCTTCCCAGGGCACTTCTCCTCAGAAAAAAGACAAGTTTGGATTTTAGGGGGATAGGAGGGGGTCAAAGTTATTAACCTCAGGGCTTTCTTACCTTTCTAAATATTTGTCCCATTAGAAAGCATTAAAAATTAAATAAAGATGAAATTATGCAGAAAAAAAAAAAAGCCCTACTCCAGTACAAATAATGTAGTATATATAAGTGGGATTTCAACAGCAATTTTATGCCCTTAAGGCCAGTAACACCAGTTTTCCAGCACGGTTCTTATAATTATGTATTTTCCTTCATATCACAATTACATATTGCTATAAGTTTTAGTTATTTTAAAGCAGCCAAAGTGGTTATTTCAATTCTCCTACAGGGATTTCTGTAGTGAGATGTTTGGGTTTTTTAATATTTTTTACCGTATTCCAAACTTTTCTTTGTTTTCTTCCCTGAAATGACCGTTCCCCTTATTACACGATTTGGGTCCGAGTTTTAAAAACCCACTGAAGACATAGAATTCAATCTATTGACTTCAACGGGCTTTTCAGCAGCACCCCAAATTATCATATATATTTACATTATTCATACAATGCTAATTAAAAAAAAAAGTGAAAAATAACCACCAATACATCAACATGTCCTTATATCCCAGCTTGGATGGATTGAAATACGCTGGATATACCTTTAGATTCCTACTTTTATCCACTCCTATGAGGTTTGCTTTGAAAATGAAAAACAGCATTAATTGCATGCCATAAAAATGTCCCGAATAATGATGGCATTTGGAAACAAACAAAACCCCAAGAAACACAAAGGCTCGTGAAAGCAGGTCCTATTTACCTATATTCCCCAAAGATTTCATCTTTTATTGATTGAGCTTCGGGATCTGGATGCAAGTCTTCTTTTTCTTTCACTGCGCAAATAAAATAAAGGACAGATCTCTGTGTTGTGCTCTGCCACAGATTTTTGTTTTCCCAGGGGGAATGGGAAAACCACCTGACGTCTCCTACAGACTGGCCTGGAGCTGGCTGGACACAACCTGTGAGCTTACAAGAGTTTGGGGCCATTCCCTAATTTATTCTACGCGAGTATTTATAGAATCATGGAATTGTTTGGGTTGGAAGGGACCTCCAAGCCCATTCAGTGCCACTCCTGCCATGGGCAGGGACACCTTCCACTGTCCCAGGTTGCTCCAAGCCCTGTCCAACCTGGCCTTGGACACTTCCAGGGATGGAGCATCCATCATCTCTCTGGGCAACCAGATTTCTGCTTCAATACATTTACTGCTTGGAAAATTACAGAGTTAATTTTTAGCAAAATACCCCATTGTGAAGTTCTGTCCGTGTGTCCAGCAGCAGTTCCCAGGTGGAAAGCGGGCAGGAAGCTCCGCCAGCAAGGATTTTGGCTCCACAGCTTGGTTAAAAGCTGGAATATTCCAGGAGTGCTGGGAAGGGCCTTTGCAGGCTCTGTGACCAGCACACAGCACTGCCTCACCCAGGGAGCACAGCTCCACTTACATTCATTAAAGTCCCTTCCGCGGATATTTATCAAAAGCTACAAATCCTAATTGGATGTTTGTGCTCGCGGCCTTGCAGCCCCCAGAGAGAAACCTCTGAAGGATGTTGGTTATTAACATGTGAACATAGGGAAAGGACAATAAATCCATTTACCTGAATATTTGCCTCCTTTATTTCTTCTGACAAAGCAAATCGTTAGCAGCAGCAGGGTGAGCAAGGCGATGGCGCACATCAGCCCAATGAACCAGCCCTGGGTGGAAATCCCATCGTAAATGCCAGCATAGGCTTGGGGAGATGGGAGAGGAGGAAAAAGGGACAAAATTAATCAGAGGAAAAGGGCAGCACCCTACGATAACACGAACACATCACGCTCTTCGCTGGATCTTAATGGAATCAGTCTATCGCTACTGATGGTGTTCAACTGCAATGCGAGGCAGGAATGAGTCCGGAGTGTGACATTTGGGACTGGAGGGGAGCGTGCAGGCGACAGGGGACGACACAGACACTTGGCAAGGTGGTTCTGAGAGAGCAGTTGACTCACAGGATTAGCACCACACAGGAAAGCTGAGCACAGAGTTGTTAAGCCTCTCATGCAAAAGCAGTTTTGCAAAAGAGAGAGAGGTAAAAGTGCCCCCAGTACATGCAAATCACCAAACTGGCCACTTATGGGTTTTATCACAGCTGCCCTCTGCCACTGCCCAGGTTTGTAAAGCTCTGTGATAGTTCCAGGCTGTTGTAAAGCACAGGACTCAGCCAAGAACCTGGGGCGTGTTTGTGCTCCCACGGGATCCACCTGCAAGGGCCGACCTCAACCCCGCGGCACGGAACGATGAGTTTGGGACACTCGCACTGCACAGGACGGGACCTCAACATCGAATCACATGGAAAAACAAACGTTCAGCACCTCGAAGGGCTTCGTGTCTCACCTCTCCCCCTGGTCTCAATTACATCTTCAAAAATGCTATTGTTATCCACCCAGTTCTTAGTCACTAGGCGGATTGTGTACTCAGTGCCAGGCTCAAGGGCCTCGCTGGGCTGAAACTTTGGGGTGGGCTTTACTGCGTCTGAAATCCTGCCGCTGCCTTTACCTACGGAATGCACACATTCAAGGCATAGGGGTTAATGGCATTCATGGACAAACAGCCTAGGAAATGCACAGTTACAAATAACAGACAAGTACAACACGGAATTTTAAACATTTGGCATCAGGCAATCTGATCTTCCAAAGCAAAAAAAAGAAAACCAAAAAACCCCAAACATTCCCTCAGTTTGATTTTTAATGTTCCATCAGATGAAATCAACAGCAGACTGGAGTAATCCTGATGTTTAGGAAGGGGTTTGTACATCTCCCAGGATGAAAGTTAATATTGATGGGGGATTATGGATCTGCTTTAACTAATGCGTGCTTAAAAAATTACAACTTGCAAACGGGCTTGCTTTGTATGGATAATCTGGGGTTTGATGCTTCTCCCATTGAACTGAACTCAGCAGGGAAGCACAGACAGCTTGTTAGCTGGATATGGATTCTTATATGTCTCCCAGAAAAAATTAACAGCAGGATTTCTACTCGCTTCTCTCCTGACAGTGATTTTCCGTGTCCTTTTAAATTCCACAATGCCTGCACAAAGTGCTGGTTTAGAAACAACTAAACAATTTGCCTCTAAATGGATATTTAGGCATTTAAGTGTTGCTGATAAGTGTAATATTTGATTAGGAGAAGGGAAATTCCAGTAGCTCTGATTTTGGAGCCTTGCTACTTGCAAAACACCTGTCTGCATTCAGATTGTGGGCATTAAATAAGATTTTTCAGCATAACTTTAGTGGAGAGCAGGAAAAAGGGCATCAGAGCAGCTGGCAATCACTGCCTGGACATGAACAGCCTGCTCAGCTAATTCAGAACTCTATGTGACATAGAGGGATCTCTTACAACATGGGAGTGTCCCTGTCCTCGACGGCAGGAGAGAAATTTGGGGGGGCCTGCACTTAATAAAAGTAATTCTTTTGTTGTTCTCAGTTGCCCAATTTGCCTGTTTTGTCCGAAGCCATCTAAACTGAGGCTTGAGCACAAGGTATAATCTGAAAACTACTCGGCCAATTAGCACCGACAGGGGAACAATGCTCATTAATACTTCAGCTAGTAAATAAGCAAAGCAAGAAGCTGCTGGAGATTAAGGCTGAGTTGACAGCTGAAGGGAAAAAAAGAAAAAAAGATTAAGATAAATCCAAGCACAGTCAAAGCAGCAGTTCAGGATAAGTTTTCAAGGCAACTCTCCGTGTGTTACAATAAGCAGTTAAATTAGCAGACCACTGGGACCCAGAGAGAACACATCCAGCTGAAACACTGCTGATACTGAAGCACAGCTCATTAGCATAAATTAATCCATCTATCGGTAATTTTTGCTAAATGAAGTATGTGAAACCCAGCTATAGTTTTTAATCAAACCGCAAATTAAGCAACAGGATACCACAGGTACATTTTAATTACATGCTCTAAAATCAAGGCATCAGAAAAATGGGAATATCATCCATAAAGGAACAGGAATGAACATGAACCTTCGACCCAGTGTCTGTGAAATATCACGTAAGGCTTGTTCGTGACATGATAACCACATGATCCAAAGTGTTCACACCACCAGCCTCCTCAGGAAGGATTTCTCCTGAGTTCCTGGGAAGCAAATCCTAAACCTGGAGCTCCTGGTAGGTGGTTTGTGGTGCACATTTTTAAACCAACATAACCAGTCCTTCTCTGCCCGCTATTTATTCCCAGCTTGTGGCAGCTTCTTTCTGAACCATCAGCTCTTTGGAGAAGCAGGAAGAAGGAAGTGAGATGGCTGAAAAAATCCCTTTTTCTGTCCACTTCTTTCTGAACCATCAGCTCTTTGGAGAAGCAGGAAGAAGGAAGTGAGATGGCTGAAAAAATCCCTTTTTCTGTCCACTTATTGCTCAGCTCTGTCTGATGCTGCAGCTCCCACTCCCTGGCACATGGAGCAGCTCAGGGCTGGGAGGGACATCCTGGGATGAGGATGAGCCCAGCCTGGCCTGGCACTGGGGATTTACCAACAGCTCTCCATTTATCATCTCCTATCCCAAAACACTTTTTTTCCTTTCAAACTCAGAACAGGTATCCAGTGCTGGCTGATTATGAGGTTTCTTTCCATGCCATTTCTGGTCTGTGTGATACACCCAACATGGGCCCTAGAGAGGAGAAAGCTTTGCTAACGGGGGCGGGGTTGGTGGCTGGAATAGAAAAAGCAGTGTGGCCTCCTGAAAAATTAAAGATACACAGATAAGGCAAAGCTCCACATTCTGGAAGGCCAGGAACATACCGAAAGCTGCAGGAACTTGCTGCCGAAAATTGAAAGCAGTTGGGTCGGGTTTTTAATCTCCAATAAGGGAGAAGGAGCATTAGTAATAAAGGCATATCACCAGCACTTCTCATCTTCCCCCACTATTTATCAGCCACACCATGGGACTTGCATGAACATTAAACACTGAACTGCAATTTTACAATATTCCTACCGGGCTCCAAGATTTATGAGGAGAGCAGAACACACATTTTTTATAGAAGCTTATGGTATAAAGGGAAAAACAATAGAAACCACCCCCAAAGACTTTCCAGAGTGTTCTCCAAAAGTTAGCACATCTGTTATAAAATATATTAAAAAAACCCTGACAGTCTGAGAGCTAATTACTAATTGTGGGCAGCATCTTAATTTATAACCGTACCTGTCTAAATACATCTGCTGCAATAAATGCAAAGTTGAACTTTCATTAATTTTCCCCTGCTGCCTGGCTATTAAAAATGTATAAATATGCAGCACAAGTATCCTTCATTTTCAGGGCTTTTTCAGTGCAGGAGGTAATTCATGTTAAATTGGGATTATTTTAAACTACAGAGATTAGCAAACCTGTTGTATGTAAAGTTTATTGAGAAAAATTTATAGGTGAGCTGGTGATCAAGAAGTTTTCACCGATTTCATGAGATTTTCTTGACTGTGAGCGAATAGGGTTTGCTGCTAACGGCACCAGTGGTTACATACAGAAAAGACATTTTATTATTCCTTTTCCAATGTGCCCATGGCAAAGGAGAGCTAAATCCACATGTCTTGTTCCAAATGGTTACTCTGGTCCTGAAGGATAGGCCCCTCTCCCTAAGATTTTCCAAAAGCCTTTGGGAATTACGTGCCAACGGCCACTGGAATATAATGAAACTGGTGAACTTTTATTTCCTGGCTGCTCTGGAGAATAAACCTACAGCTCTGTGGCTTCATGTGGATGAATTTCTCATTAATGCTTGGATTTCTGGACACACAATGATAATTCTCAACATGTAATACATGTTTAGTAATCCCCGAGCAACACTGGTGACAAGATGAAAAGGAGCTTTGTGTTAAAGAAGGGCTGCTACATTAAATTCATCTTTTCACTTCTGTAAGAACATTATTTTGTGTTATGTTTCTGAGGGCTAATGATCTTGGGGAAATTGACATTTTCAAGGGGAAAATTAATTAGTTTGGAGGTCATTTAAGAAATATTGCCTGAAAATACAGAGACAGAGATTATAGTCATTTTCTAAGGACAACATACCTTCTTCTGTGGAATGAAACCACAGAAATCAAACTATTATTTATTTTGCAGTACAATCCAAATTCCCTTTTGCTCAGGTTCAAGAATCATTTTATCAAGAAATGATAAAGATCTTAGGTTGCCTGTCAGGGTTTCATATCTGAGATATTTTCCCTGCACAGATTTGTTTTCAGTGCTGCTACACGAATCCTCACCCATATTAAATAAAGAAATTCCCTTTTCTTTCTAATTCCAGACAACAGCAGCAGGGATAACTGCAAATAAATTAAGGCAACAGCAGTGATGGAGATCAAGTGAAAAAAAAAAAAAAAAGAGTGAATGAATCCAGAGCTGCCACCTCAACATCTCCACTTTCCTGGCAGAATGCATTGTGAAATTCTGAAATACCCATGGCAGAGCCTGAATTGCAGCAGTGGAAGTTTCCAAAGCCTTAAAATGAACAACGAGAGCTTTATGGGTTTATTATTAAACTGGACCAGAGTGCTTATAGAATCACTGAATCAACGCCCAAAGAAACGTGGAGTGCTCCATCACGGAGTTTCATTTCAGAGGGCACCACATTTTATATCTGTCATTTACGTGGGTCATTTGAAATGATAAACTTTGACTTCTGAAATCACTCCCCTCCTTCAAAAAGAGAGATTGTTTTAATTTTGAGCAATTGCCTCGCTCCCCAAACCACAGCTTAAAACCCCAAGGAGGTCACTGTAAAGAATGATTTTTTTTTTTTTTTTTCTGACCTATCATGTTTAGGTGAAAAATATCTGAACAATTTAGCCAGCAAATAATGACACAGAACTCTAATGGCATCTCCGTGACAGATGCAGAGCCCTAATTTAGGGTGGCTTGAGAAGCAGCAAGGAGCACACATGAATCACAGAACTGAACCCCTGCAGCTTTCATTAATTATGCCACTCTTGTCTAAGAACATTTCACAAGAATCAGGTGTTGCCACTGCTGAAACAGACTTTAGGAAAGTAGGGAATGAGAACAAAATGAATGCCAACATCTCATAAACCCTGCCAAGGTTATTCCAACGAGTCAAAACACATTATTCTGGTTGCCCAATGAAGGCCAGAAAAGGCAGCTAATGTGCGGAAATGGGGTATTTTTATCTTGGAGAAAAAATAAAGATATTTTTCTTTCCTTAATGAGGAATAAATTTTAAGTCATGGTGATTAATAGTTGCTGCTAGGCGAGTACCTGTATCCTACAGTGAGACTGGAGGCCAAAAGAGAGTTGAGAAGGAGTTTTACTGCTTGAGAAAACAAATGGCAGCTCCTGACGGGATCTCGAACTGGGACGCGATGGTTTAAAACACTTTTCACCTGTTTTACCAGTAACTGAAAAGAATTCTGCAACTTAGAAGTCCAACAGCACATGGGCCATTTTTCTATTTTATATCAACATTGCTGCAGACTGTTATCTTTGCTAAAAATGATGCAGCCAGGGCTCTTTTGCTTATCACATTCTCTTTCTCTTTCCCCGGGGTAAGTGCACAGCAATGGTTCCTGATTAATAGCAAGGAGCTGCTCCTCAGTATTGCGGAGTTCTCAGACTTGCTGAGCACAGTACATTTTATTTCATTTCAGCTGAAAGTGAAAGATGAGCTATCATAGAGTGCTTGGGATTTTCCTTTAAATCACTGAACATCAGTGTTTCAGCACAGGGTGTAAGTGGCACACAAATGTTCACTCCTGGTCTCTGATAAAATAATCATAAATAATGGAGCAAATGCAGTCAACTCTATGTTTATCTGGATTTTCCATGTCAAACAGCTGACCCTAATGTTGCTGGCAGTCCCCCATCTTCATGCATGGGCAGAATTTGTTTTTATAATATTACTGAGAACAGATTATCTGCATCTTCAATTTTCTGTTCGTGCCTGAATTCAATTCACTTATTCCAGCATGGCTTAAGGAGTTGATGGGTGGGAACGGAAACAGGACTGCACAGCAAAATGAAACAGATGAGCTCTGCCTTCCTGAAGAACGCCACGGCCACGTTAAAAAGCCCCATTGATTGCTCTCACGGCAAGGAGAACAAATTTATTTCCCCTAATTACAAAGGAAACGTCAAGCCCGGATTATTCCCGATGGATTTTTCCGCGACCGATAGAGCTCCTCCACACCAAACCAGATCGTGTGAACTTACTGCCTTGAGCCAGCGTCAGCCCCTCCTCGGTGGCCGCCTTCCCGCAGCCCTTGGCCGTGCAGGCCTTGGCGTAGAACTTGTACTTGGTGCTGGGGCTGAGCCCCGCCAGCCGCCAGCTCAGCGCCGAGCGGTTGGCCACGCTCACGTCGCTCACGGGGCCCACCTCGTGCGTCTCGTTGACTGCAAGGGAAGAGCACCTCGGTCAGAGCCAGGGAAACGTGTCCTGAGCACCCCCAGCGGGGAGCACTCCGCGGCAGAGGGGGAGGAGGAAGGCTGGGTGAGTGATTCTGCCCTTCCTGCCCGAATTCAGTGGGATTTACATCCTCCGTGTCCATCTCCCAACGGCTCGGTGAGCTATTACTGCTCTTAAAAAGCTCTCTGATTGCACATGTGCACAGCCTGAGTGGGAGGTAAGAATGGCTGTCTCCTGGATCATTAAATATCTATGAATTGCTCCTCGCTCTGCTTCCAAACATTTGCGAACTTCTACCAGCAGCCTGGAGGGTGGTTGGTGTGCTGTGCACTGCTCTGGCTCCTCAGAGCCGGCAGCTGAAGGAGGGCTTGTGAGAAAATTGAGAGAGGATCTTATAAATATACAGAAATATCTGAAGGGAGGGGTCAGAGGATGGACCAGGCTCTGCTTGGTGGTGCCCAGCAACGGGCAGGAACCGATGCCCAGGAAGTTCCACCTGGACATGGGGAAGAACTTCCATGTGCAGTGACCGAGCACTGGAGCAGGGACCAGGGAGGCTGTGGAGTCTCCCTCACTGGGGGTATTCCAGAGCCATCTGGACACACTCCTGTGCTGTAGGATGACCCAGATGACACTCTGTGGTCCCTTTCCAACCCGAACCAGGCTCGGATTCTGTAAATAGATCCACTCTCTGCCCATAATCACCAAAACCAAAGGGAAGATCCAGACTTCAGCCCCGTTCGCAAATGCAACTGAGCAGTTCTGCTCTCAGCTAAGTGAAAAGCACATGTTTGGGGTTTTTTATAAATAGAACCCAGTTGAATCCTTTTCCACCCTCAGAATATATAAAATACACTGAATTATCACCACACAACTGGTGTTGTGGCGGTCTGGGCCAAGTACTGGGTCTTGCCTGAGGTTGTCTTTGTTTCCCATTTCTTTCCTAGACAAGAAAGAAAGAAATCCTCTGGTATTTGGTTGTTTTCTCAATTTCTCAATGTGATTACTCAATACCATGACTCAGGTGGTTCTTTGTGTTTCTGCTGAGGCACCTTAGGGGGGAGAAGCTCCCTGACATAATGTGCAGATCTATATTAATGTGGCTTCATAGAGTGCTCTCATCACAATTCACTTTGTATTAAATGGGTTTCACTTCAGTAAAATGCACCTACAATTTATGGGTCTTTTTAACCACTACATTAGTTACAATTTGCCAATATGAAATAATTGAATCAGCCCGTAAATGTGGGACAGGAAATGGCAGCAATGGGAGCTTCCACAGGAAAAGTGCACGGAAATCTTTCAGCTCTGGAAGCTGACTGCAGCCTGCCCTCTGGCAGCCTCTGTGCACACCACACCTGGGAGTTTTCCTTAACTAATCCCGCCTCAATTCCAGACTCAAAGCAAACAGGCACATACTTATCTGGTACTGCAAGATGTAGCCAGTGAGGTGGCCATTGGCTTTCTTGGGAAGCCCCCAGGACAGAGTGACCGAGTCCTTGTCAAAGTTCAGGATCCTGAGAAAACGTGGTTGGTCAGGGACTGGAAGAAACAGGGATGAGCTTTCAGAGGAGAGCGAACACGTCTGTCCCTACAAATTCCTGCTAAATGAGGATATAATTTAGCTCAACACCCACAGCTTCCCTTTCAAGTGAACGGTTCTATGAATAGTGGAATTTTTACAATTACTTTAAATAAGGGAATCAACTCACCTCGTCCCAAGGACAATTTCAACTTATATCCCTCCATCCTGTATTTTCTTTTTGTCTTACCTCCTTCTGGAGTTTCAAACACCACAGGGGAGCTCTCGGGGCCATCTCCTCTGGAGTTGAAAGCCGAAACCGTCAAGCGGAATTCACTGAAGGGCTCCAGGCCAGGAATCATCCCATGGTTCCTGTCTCCTACAAACGTTAGGAAGTGTTTCTCTGGGTGATGCCTCTTTCCATCCAGCATGCTTTTTGTTTTCCACCAGCTGACCTGCATGGAAATTGGGATTTCTATAACAAATTATATTGTGTGGGGCTGAGCACAATCATGATCTCTCTCACCTTCCCCACAACGAGAAATTGCAATCTGGGACTCATTTAATAATTTATTCAACTATATGCAAATATTTATAGAGAAATTTGTAACCTTGTAGCCTCTTAAGTGCCCACGAACTCTGTCCCTTGGTATCCCAAACCAGAAGACTTCGACCAGGGTGCTGTTCACAACCTCCACCGACACGCCCGAAGGAGCAGCATCTGGAACTGTAAAAACAAAAGTACCAGGTGTTAAAGACACTTCCAAGAGCCCAGATTCACCCTGTACACAGCTCCAGGGCTTGGCTTTCCGGCTCCAGCTGTGCCACTTCATGCAGTGTCACTGCAGGCAAGCAAAAAGCCATTCCACCTGCATCCAGTGGGTTGAATGGGCCAATAAACATTATTTTTCCATAGCAGGGTTTTCTGCTGAGGGTTGGGATACATGTGCACTGAGACACATGAATTTCTACACCAGTATTTATGATTTCCTGTTTCAAGCAATGCTTACAGCAGTGAGAAGAATGAAAAAATGATTAACATGGCACTCAAGAAGGCAATCATAAAGGTTTTTTTTATAATCAATTTCATTTTACAACTAAGCTCATTAAACAGTAGGATTTTAATCACTGCATAACACAGAGAGCTATTACAGTGCCTGAAAAAAAGGAGGCCTTGATCCATTGACAACTGAATTGAGAGGAAGATTTTCCACTGGTAGATGTAAAATTAGACTCATCACAGACAGACAAAGAAAATAAACATGCTGTGGAGTTTCTTTCTTCTTGTTCTCGCTGTTCACCACCTCTTCTGCACCACCAAACCTTCAGTTCCCACCTCGGGGTGGGCAGTGGGGATTCTCCTATCTGACCACCACCAAGTCCATTTCCAGCACCGAAGCTCCAGCCATGGAAAATCACCGGGCGGAAACCCAGGCTGGAGAAGATGACACATTCTTCAGGGACTCATGGACAAGGTAACACCAGCACACACAGGAATGTGGCATTGTCTGTAAATTCACTTGAACACCCAGTGCCAGCGAGTTTGTCCCTAATTGCCAGAGTATTTAACTTCTGACAGGGCTAAACTGTTGGGTCAAGCCTCAGAGAACCCAAAGAATTTTTTCCTACCAAGTACAACATGAGTGCTACACTTCAGAGACTTCTCATGGACTGTGGCCTTCAAACAAGTGTCCAGATTAAGCCAACAACTGAGATTAATGAGAGCACAAGTGACCTTTCCAAAAAACCCCTCACACTCCAGCAGGCTGGCATCCAGCACCCAGCATGGGTCCTGTCCGTGCCTCACGGAGCCCATCAGGCTGAGCACTGGCACTCCAGCAGCTTTGGGCTGCCCAATCCATCACTCCACACCCGAGTGTTCTGCAGCCCAAGAAATCCCCATTTTTACAGGGAAGATCCTGCCACTCACCGTCCTCTCCTGAATATCCAATGGTGACGTTCGGTTCTGGGCCAGATCCTAAACTATTCACTGCCTGGACTTTGATCTCGTAAGGCACGAAGGTGGGGACATTCCGCACGCTCAGGGAGTGCTTCTTCACCAGCTCCTCGTTCCAGTCGGTCTCGACGCCCCGCTGCCTCCAGCTGACCTTGTACTCCAGCCCCGGCCCGTTCCTCTCCACGGGCTTCAGCGGCTGGGGAAAAGTTAAAAGAGATCTTGTCTGCCTTTGCTCTAACCACGGGACAGCAGCTGAGGGAGGGGGGATAATTTTGGAATGTGTGTTACAACACTGGGAGAGAAAAGGGGCAAAAACCCCAAGCTTTGACTTTTTGCTGTTGCTTTAATTTCACGATGCCTGGAAAAACAACGTCATGACTTCAAGAGGAAGGAAAGTGAAAGGCTGGGATTAAAATCCAGATTAACTGCTAAGAGCCATATTTCTGCATCCTACATACATCAGGTTTTGTTTCGCCACAGGTTTTCCTGTGTGATGTAAAACCACATGCCTTCAGCACAACTGAATTGCATAGTTCGGCATAAGGCTGCGTGTGCCTTTTAGCAAAGATAAAATTTGCATTTTATCTTAGAGTTTTATGTAGCACAGCAAGTTGGGCCATTAAAATTTAGATTTGTTCTAACCACGCACCAAATGCTTGAAATTACGCCTGGACATTTAATGTGCAACCGCTGGGCCACTCTGTTTTTACCAATCAGCTGGAGAATTCATCCCAGCAGGGCTTCCAGCTAATTAACACGAATTTATAAAATATTAGGAGATGTATAGCAATAGCTTGTCATGATACATCCTCAAGTTGAGTTTATTTCTCTGAAAATGCACTACTTTGATTAATAAAGTTAAATAATCACCTACCTTACCAAAAAAGCTACACACTGGAACAGCTGTGGGTGTTTCCCAACATATAGCCTATTTTAATGATATTTAAATATATGTAAATATTAAATAGCTAATAGCTGGTTTATATCCAAGAGGTCTGACAGGAAATAGCATCAAATTCCAGTAGAAAGTGATGCCCCTTTGATGCTCCTCATGCATGGGAAGACCCAAATCTGGGGGATCTGAAAAAATTCCCACTGATCTGCTGTGCTGCTATGATCTTTGGGATGACTGTGGCAAAGGAATTGGGAGATTGGGCACCACCTCCATGGCAAAGATCTCAGGGAATAGGATTTGCAAGAAAAGCTGGAGAAGTAAAAAATTCCTCCTTAAAAAATGATTTCTCATACAGAGTTAAACTGCAGCACTGCTTGACTCTTATTTTGATCTCCCTTAAAGCTGCAAATCCTTGGCTGAAAATCCAGTCACTAAAGCTCAGCTGGTCTCTTAATCCAAAATAGGCAGATTAACATCATTCTGCAGCCTTTGTCTGTCAGACATAGCATGTGCAGTGCCCAGCAGTTCCTCTGAAAAGCACACAGGAAACGCCATAAATAAATGAATATCCTGTTTAACAACATTTTAATGATTCAACAAGATTTAACAAAGCCTTTCCATCCCATTCTCTCCTTTCAGGCTCAGCTTTCACTTCCACTTCTGCCTTGTCTGAGCAGTGATTTTGAACTTCCTGGTGCTCAAAGACGTGTTGGCCATCCCAGTATTTCCCAGTAAACCAGTAGCCAGTACTGGCTACTAAAACTCTGCATTTCATCGATTCATTAAAGTTGGAAAAGACCTCCAAGATCAAGTCCAAGCTTTTCCAAGAGGCAGGATTGTCTCCCCTGACCCTGGGCTAAAAATCCCATTCAAATCCAAGTCCATGGACCTTGAAGGCCATTTCCTTTTGGAAGCAATTATACCCCAAACCATGACTTCACATTGGGGAAACATTTGTTGTTCTTTAAGGGGAGCAGCAGATTGAGGAGTAAATCTCATGCAAATTCTGTGTAATTCCAGCCTCAACAAAAATCTGCTTCCTTCCACAGTTGTGGATATTTGTGCTAAATGAAGGAATACATAACTCAGCTGTTGGCACAGAAGCTCAAGGGTTAAAACCCAGGAAATTTGAAGCCTGGAAACCATCCTCCAGACTTTTACATAATTCCTTTGATGCAGATCACAGGCTTTGGAGGTTTATCCACATCCCTTTAGTTCTTGGTGCAAAAATTCAAGCTCACATTCTCTTGGGCAAGGGATCTGTGGTGTTTTTAAACTTCCAGGCTGGAAGGGCAGAAGCCGTGAGCCACCCATCCCTCCCTGGGCCTGGCTGGTAATTTTAATGACAATTATTTGAAGCACTTTCTTGCACACAAGAAGCAGAGAAGAGCAAATTTTGGCAAATTCTCACTATGTTTTACAGGCATTCCCTATTTTTTTACTATCCTGTGAAGTCAGACATAAAAAACAGTCTTTTGAAACAAAAATGACATTGGGGGTGAAAATCCAGAATACGTTTAAGTCAAATTCACCTTTCAGAAGAATAAAGGACCATTCCTATAGGATTTGCTAATCTTGCCTTACCTCCCATTTCATCACCATTTCATTGGGTTCAGAAGCTTCCACTCGGATGTTCTCTGGGTTTTTATCTGGAGCTGAAACCACACAGGTGACAAGGTCAATTTGCACGTCCTATTTATTTGCATTTAGCATTTAAATGCCAAAAAGGATGTGAAATTCCCCTGTTAGTGACAGACACTTAAACAGAACTCTTTCATGAGATGAATTACTTGGATCAGCAAAGCTGATGGGACCCAAACACGTCGTTTATGCAGTTTGGATTCCTAAGTGCCCCTGTTGGTTGGAGCCACCAGCTAACATGGAGCTGTGACTTTTGGATTTGAAAGCACCAGATGTAGGGGGATTATGAGGAAGAGATTTTTCTCCCTGTGGGGATAGCAAACAGAAGGTGCATCATTACAGGGACACACGCAGCTGAAAAGCTGAAGAAGGACCCGGAATTGAAGTAAATGGGGAAAAAAAGAGAGAAAAATGTCAAGGAATGCAAATGCTGTGCTGAACAGTTGGCCTCTAAAATGACTTTCAGGGAGACAACATTTTCTGCCCCAGTGAATGCTCTGTAAATGGAGATTTTTGACAAGCTTCGTGCTCATGAAAGGCTCCCTGTAAACCCGGACCTTCTCCAGCAGCTCCTTGTCCATGAAGGGCTGCAAAGCATCGAAAATCAGCAGAGTGAGGTGCTGGAGGTGCCCTGGTAGGAAAACCCAGCAGTGTGGACTCCTCCCTTTGGCATCCTCAGGCATTTTATGCAGCACAGTAAGTTGGGTCATTAAAATCCAGATGTGTTCTAACTGCACATCACATGCTCAAAACAACGCCTGGACATTGGATGTGCAACTGCTGGGCTGCTCTTTTTTACCGGTCACTGAAGAATTCACCCCAGCAGGGCTCCCATCTCTTTAATATCCATTATATCAGAACATGGCCTGTCACGAGACATCTTGCAGCTGATTTTATCTCTCTGAAAATGCACTCCTTTAGTTACTGCAGTCAATTTAAATGGTCACCTGCCCCACCAAAATCACTGAGGGTTATTCCAGTCCACGGAACCAGCTGGGGGTAATTCCCACCCCAGGACCTACTTTTAATAATCCCTGAGGCTGCCACTGAGCAGTGCAAGCGACCCTGATTTCTTCACGCCCTCTGGAGTGCGGGAGGGCACAGATATTCAAAAAAAACCACTGAAAATACTAATATTTAGGAAACCAGACCCAGGTTTACCAGCTGGAGGAGTTGCATAGCGCAGGGATGGTTTGCTGGGCTGGCTCCTGCCCACGGCGTTCACGGACACCACACGGAACTGGTAATTCACATACGGGGCCAGGGAAAGCAGGGCTGTGGTGTCATTCCCTGGCACTCTGCTGAGCTCCTGCCACCTCCCCGGCTCCCAGCGGTTCTCTTCAAACTCTATGATCGACTCTGGGCAGGAAAAGAGACAAAAAACAAAGGAAAAAAGATTTAAAAACCCCAACTTAGTGTGAACAGCGCAGGTGGAAATGAACTTACAACAGATGAACTGTAGTAGCTAAAGTGATTAAATCTGGCTGTCAGCAGGGTTTGTGTCCTGTGACAACCAGGACGTGCCAGAATTCTGAACAGCTCTAAAAAATTACGCTAAAAACTCCTTCCTACCATTAACAGGGCTGTTATGGCTGGCCCCAGCTTTCCAGGAGAGGCGAACACTCCGGTTTTGGTTTTCCGAGAGCTGGAGGTCTTCTGGTGGGTCAGGAACATCTGAGAAATAAAGGAAAAGTGTCAGGAGCACAGCAAGGTGTTTCTGTTTGTCCTGGCGTTTTCCAGAGGGTTGGAACAGCACAGTCAGTGAAGATGGTGCTGAAACACCTCCTGATTTCAAGATGGACAGATTGTGAAAAGCAGGAATTGCTTTGAAAGATCCATTTTCTTACACAAAACCAGGCTGAATCTTCTGGTGCTGATTTTTCCCTTATAAACACAAAATCCTTCTTGATTTCGTCTCCCTCATTACTGTGCGTGCAGCAACAGATTTTCTTTCCCAATCAACCCCAAGATCTATTTAATCATTAATGGATATGACACTGCTGGGGGCAGGATGTTGAGTCAGCATCATTTGGGTGTACCCCGGGACAAACCAGAGTGGGAGAAGGTGACTCAGCCCCAGCTGTTATTGAACTTGGCCTTTGAGTGAAAGGAGAACATTCATTATCCCAGCCACGGGGATCTAAATGAATAGGAAATGGAGAAATTCACCACCTGCCAGCTCAACTCATGCTGTCCCAACTAAACTTTTGGCTGACAATGTCATTTCTTACAGGAAAAACAGTGACTTCCACCACCACGACTGTCGTTGTCATTGTGAAACGAATTAACTCTGTTTGTACTGATTTTTTTAAAAATTACAATACTGAGTTTCCATCTCAGGGTACATCAAGAAGTTAAAAAGTTAATATTTGGATTTTTTTTCTTTTCATTGCATTTCTTTTCCTATTTCTCTCCTACCTGGAAAGAAATCAGGACAAAGCACAATTTGATCTACAGGCATTTTGCTGCTCTTTCCTTGGAGCACAGCTGGTTAAAATTCAATATATTAATTTAAAGATGGTGATGGTGCATCTTAAAGATACTCAGCCCTCTACCTGTTCACCAAACACACAATAAATACTTAGAATTATTCTAACTGAATATTTATTTCACTCTTAGTTGCCCCTATTCTGATGTCTCCATCTGTGCCCTATTTAGTCCTTCAGTCATCCCACAAGTCCTTTATTGCAAAAACCTGAATTTTTCACTTGGAAAATAACAGATGTTGTTAATTCACCAAGACCTTTCTCATATACAATAAACAAGGGAAAAGAGCACACAACTGTTTTTCTTCTTCTGCAAACCACCTTTTTAAAAAGGAACAAAGTGCTTTATGAAATTTTCATAAGTAAAGTAACGAATAGTCTACAAACATTTTGAATTATACAGCACTGAAGGACACAGCACCATAAATAATGTGCACAGCATCTTCCTAATTTACTATTTACTGAAAAATATCACTCCTTTAAAGTGGGAAAACATCTTGAAGGGCAGATTGGCTTATTCCTTGCTGCAATCACTGCCAGAAATAAATAAAAAACGTAAAATGAAGCAAAAATAAATGTAATTAAAATGACGCAAAGCTGCCAAAGAATCATAAAATCACTGAATGGTTTGGGTTGGAAGAAACCTTAAAGATTATATAATTCCAGCCCCCTGCCACAGCCAGGGACACCTTCCACTAGACCAGGCTGGCCAAAATTGTGACCACAGAGCCGAATTTTGGCTGCTGGCTGCTGTCCTTGGGTGCAATGGGTCCACAAGTTCATCCCCTTAATTCCGAGAGGTCCTTCAGGGAGGGATTCAGGTGGTGAGGATGCTCACACAAGGTCAAGCTTCAGACCAAGGTGGGGGGGGTCAAGGCTTTTCTCTGCTCTTTGCCCCTGAACAATTTTTTATGCTCAGGTTCACAGAGATAATGAATCCTTTTAGGTGCTTAACTCTCATTTATCTTTTGAGGAGCTGCACATCCAAACATCGGCCTGATGGCCCTCAAAAAGCAGTCCAATTCTTGTGCAAACCTTCAGGAAAGTGAAGGACTGGCGAAGGACTTCAAAGCAGCAGCAGAACCATTCTTAATATGCTCTTACACCTTCCAGCCTGGGCAACTCCTGCAGCCACTGAACCGAGGCAAAAATGCTGCCTCCTCTTACTACAACAAAGATGAAAATAAATGGAGTTGGTGTCAGCATCGCCCTTCCTGGAGATAAGGGACGGCACAGCTGAGGTTAAGGAGTGAGGGGCTCTGTGAAATTGGGTTATTGAGGCTCTGTGAAAAGAAGCAAAGAAGCAGAAGTGCTGCAGCGGCAATTCCTGCTGCAAAGAGCTGCTTCCACGCCGGGAGAATCGACCTTACCCAGAACGATCAGCTGCGCCTCGGCCGCGGCCGTGTCCAGGGCGGTGCTGGCCACACACGTGTAAACGCCCTGATCCTCCAGGAGCACGCTGGCTATCAGCAGGGTATCCCTGGCCAGAACCACCCTGCAGGGCCAACCAGAGGAGAAAGGTTATAGGGGTGAGAAAATTCTGTACGGTGAATACGACAGAGAGATGCATTCTCCGAAAAATTGTTCGTGAAAGAACTTGTCCCAGGACATCTTCATTAAATAGTTGCACACTGGGCCTGTTAGATTAAAATGTAATTGTGGCTCTGTTCTGCGCTGTGCTGTGGACTATTATTTGTATTTTGTGGCAATTTAGCCTCCCTGGCTGGAGGTTGGCCTGTCAGCCCTGCTCTGAAAAGAACCACTTTGAGATGCACCAGATGAGCATGAGGGACGTAGGATTTTGGCACGTCATTAATGAGACAAATATATGGGGTTTATGATGGCATTTTCGAAAAGGTTGAGGAAAACTGAGCATTCCCACGGCACTTGTGTCATGTCCAAAGCGCCAGGGAAGCTGCCATGAGTCCAAGGACATGGGCTCTGTGGCAGACACAGCATTTCCATGGCACTGCCTCCCCTCCCTCTGAGGGCTCAGTGGGATTTTCAGCCTCTCCAGTATTTAGGAAACCATCTCTCTCTTGTGATAATTAATAAAGACATCTGATTGCCCCTGGTGGGACCCCTCCTATGGAATAAAGGCTGAGCTCCAGCACCTTGAAGTCAATGGAAACCCAAAAATAGGCCAAAATTCAGCCTGGACCTGCAAATCCTAAACCCATATGTAAGAAAAATTCATGGCAGAATCCCTGAAACCTGTTTTCCATCACTTCAACATTGCAAAGACTTTGTTTTGGCTGAATAAGCGCAAACTATAAGAAAATACTGGTTCCACTGAAGTGGAGACACAACCTGCACTGGGGTCAGGGTTGTGGTTTTGAGTTGGGGCAACATTTATATTATATATATATATATATATACATAACTTTATGTTCTGCTGTGATGTTGAGAGAGTTAGGGAAACCCAAAGCCATTTGGCTCAAAGCTCACAGAGCTGCATTTGTATTCAGATGTGTATAAAATGCAGATCTATTCATGTATGGCATGAAGAATTCTTTGCAGACACAAATTTGCATTTCAAGCTATTAAGGCTCATGTTTAATGAAACTCCTGCTCCAGCACCACGCCAGATTATTCAGCTGAGATCAAGAAGAGCCTTGTTCCTTCCCCACTCACCTGCCACCTTCCGTGCTGTTGACTGGCAGCTCATCTCCATCCTTCCTCCAGGATAATTTAAAACTGTGTTTCAAGTGGGAATCATACTCAGCCTGGCATTTCAATAAAATTGAATGTGATTTCAGCACTCGGGGGTTCTTCGGAGTAACAACAAGTTTTGTAGCATCTGATTGATCACAGAAAAACACTTTGATTAGGAGAGAGAGGGACTATTACATCAAATTTTCACCAAGCACTTCATCTATAAAAATCAACCTCAGGAGCAACAATCATGTCTTTTTTTTGGTTGGATATACAAACATTTGAATTGAAGGATGGTGGGGTTTGAAATAGGTATTTGCCAGGATTTAATTTTTTTTTTTTAATCTTGAAACATTTTCTTCACCTTGAAACATTTTTTATCTTGAAACAGTTTTTAGTTTGCTCCAAACCAAAGGGCTCCAGAAAAAAAAAAAAATCCACCAAAAGAATCCACAAAAAAAAAAAGTTACAGGTGAAAATCCTTGTTAGCAGCCTGTCGTGAAATGGATGATAAAAAAAGGGCCTTGAATATGATTTTTATGTCTAACTGCCATTTGAAATAAGCTTTGCCAATGATCCAAGAAAAATTACAAGCTTATTAAAGTCAAGTGAGAAAAAATTATTGCAATCAAGTTTGTTCTTTTAATTGACTGTAATCTGAATGCAGAAACAGATGAATAAGTAAGAAGAAAGCACTTAGCTGAATTTATTTCTGCAGTGAAATGTTGCTCTGTGAGAATTCCATTGTACATTCTCGTGTTTATTATCACTGTAAAATTCCCAAAGCCAAGGGAGTGGGTGGAAATGGAACACAAAGAGTGGGCTTTTTCCTCAAGTTTCTCACAGCAAAGCTACATCAGAGAGCCCTTTAGAGGACTTTGCTAATTGAGTATTTGGGGAGTTTTTTTTACTGGCAAGCCCTAAATCCTAAGCAAATTCGTGTAAAACCCACTAAATGCCACCTGTGTGCTCAACAGGAGCTGCCCACTGCCATCACACCCTCCAGGGAAAACCCCTCCTGCCAACCAACCACACAAATCCCTTAAAACAGAGCTGCAGCACAAGGGATGGATCTAAAATTTGTAAGCAAACACATTCGAGGATTTTTTTTTCTCTCTGTTTACAAATATTTATCAACAAACAGGCAAAAGCCTGGTGTAAAGTCCTTCAACCAGCAGCACCCTGCAACATGCTTGGTGTCCACTGTGGGAGCGAATCCAGTTTGGGATGTGCCTTCTGATCAATGGATGGGAAGCAATTTTAGGGAAGGGGGAATTCCACAGCTGAGGGAGAAGCAGGAACACATCTGGATCAACAAGGACCCCACCAAGCCCAGGAGCACAGGAAGGGCTCCCAAAGGTCAGCCAAGAACCTGCTCTGAGTGTAACAGGGTCAATGGCAAAACAGGGAGAAAATCCTTTCAAGATAATGGAGTTGAAGGACATGTAAACTGCACATTTTTGGTGGCTTGTGCAGCTTCTGCAAGTATCCAGAAGAAAGAGAGAACCATGTGTGAGCATGGAAAAATGCAGCTGGAAGGCTGGGACTATTTTAAAGGCTACATATGTATGAGACCTGTGACAATTTCAGGTCGTAATATCCAGAGAATCCCTAAATTCACAGCATAAATCTGTATCCTGGACTGAATATTTACGCATTACACATTTCCTGAAAAATCGCGGACATAAAACCTCGGCAGTTGTGAAAGTTTTTTTCGTTCTCAAGTGAGACCTCACCCCTTATATCCAGATTAGCAGTGATTGCTCTTTTCCCCACAGAATTTGCAGCCCAGCAGACGTAGGATCCCGAATCCTCCTTCTTTGTGTCCCTGATCTCCAGGGTGCCGTTCTTGTTTAACTCGTAGCGAAATGTTGAAAGGGGCTCTATGCTGTCATCCTTCGTCCTAAAGATGATAAAAACAGGTCTGGGTCACTGTAGGAAGTGTTATTTCATGGTTAGGGGTTATTGCAGGGGAATTCTGGGGACCCAGCGCTGCCCCTCAGCAATTAAAGTCACCATTAGTGAGACACTTTATCCACGTGCAGCAAATCATAAAGGGACTTAGGAGTGCTGCGCACCAAACCCACAGGGACAGGGGCTAAAAAGTTCTCTAAAAGACTCTGCCTTTAATCTATAGCTGCCGCCTGCAATTTTATTGCACCTGTCACCTGCTACGACAATCCTGTGATTTCCAACCCTATGGAACCAGTAAATATGTTCTGTGAGTCACCGTGTGTCCATCTCAATAATGTGTCCAAACTTGAAGAGCTGCAAACATCAAACTGATGGAGCTGCAGCAGGATTTGGCTATAAGCAGCGTGGTTTTGCTTAATGTATAGCCTGGCACTTGTCTCACACAAGTATTGGGGACTTCCAGGAACTCTTTTTCTTCCAAATCAGTTCTTCAGATTTCTTAAAAGTGCATTTAAACACAGAAAACTTCCATCATATACGGTTTTGTTACAAATTTCTATTCTTAACTCCGTAGAAATAATAACTAGCAGCCTTTTCAAACCCGGGGGAGACTGCAGGAACTTGTTTCACATGAAAAACCCCAGTTCCCAGTATCTTACCATCTGACATCTGCTGCAGGTGAGGCAAAGATGTCACAGTGCAGGAAGGCGCTGTAACCCACGACCGTGGCATAGTTTTCCGCATCTGGGGTCAGTATCAGGGGGGCAATATCTGCAGGAGAGAATGCAAGGTGAGCAGCACTGCATTTCAGAACTGGGAACCTAAATCTTGGCCCTGCATCATCCCCTTTTCCAGCAAGGGTGAGAGGCTGAGGTGTTTAACGGGAATTTCACAGCTGTTTGGAAGAGCTGCACGGAGCAGCTGAGCTCTCATAAGCTTCACTGACAGAGACGACAGTGCTTCACTGCTGGACATGTCAGAAAGTGAAACATCCAGGGGAGAAAATAGATCCAGTTCTGCTGCCTCCAGAGCTGTTTTTTATCGAATAAATTCCCCTCACTCCCTTCCTTCAAAGAACAGACTGAGCATCATAACAGAAATCAAAGATTAAAATTACACTTAATAATTCAAAACCAGAGTTGTGGTCACAATTCAGACCCCAGTGGTTTCACTACATTTGAATTTTTGTGGTTTTGAGCCCAGCCACAATTATGTATTTAAAACATATCAAAGCTCAGGAGCGTCTGTGCTAAGCACATAACATTACCCACGGTAAGACTTGCTGCATCAATTTGGAGAGTATTTCTTAAAATCTGGGGCCAGTCCAAAGAACCATGAGGTGGTTACAAGCCCCAGGCTGCTCTGAGGATTCAGCCTTGGGTCGCTGGATGTGATCTCAGGGCGGGGACAGCCCAGGGGACTCACTGAGGACGTTGACGTTGGCGCTGGCCAGGATGGTGCCGTGCTTGTTGGTGGCCTCGCACTGGAACACGGCGCTGTCCTGCAGCTGCAGGTTGGTCAGGCTGATCTCCCTGGTGGAGATTCTCCCTCGGAAGGTCCTGCCTGGAAACACCAGATTGTGTCAGGAGCTGGAGGAACACCATGACTGGGGAGTTCACAGGCTCTCCTCACTGCTTGGAAGCAGAAGGAAAGCACATCTTGAGCATCGAACCAAGATCTTGCCCAAGAGCTGGTGAGTTCCAGGGCTCCGCCTTTGCCAGCAGTCCCGTGGCCTGAGGAAAGTGCTCCAGAGCACCAAATTCCAGTAAATTCCCCACAGAGACTTTTAAAAATGATAATAGCAATACTGCTACACCAGTGCTCCCCAGCCGCTTGGGATTACTCAGAAGCACAAAGGAGCCCTTGAGGTGTCCCAGTCCCCCAAAAGATTGGAGAGTTACAGGTGAAGCAGAGGCAGCACCTCAAAGGTACCGCTGCTCTACATGTGCCACGTTCACCACCACCCTCTTCTGGATCACAGGTAAACATTAACTTCATTAAGTAAATAAACATTCATTCATGTCTAAAGAGGGGCCAAACCAGACATCACTCAGTGCCTTAGGACTTGTGGGTCCCCTCGAACTGGGTGGTACAGAGGCACATCCCACCTGGAGGAGCACACCGGCCGCAGCACGTACCATCGATGGGCATCCCGTTGAGCTTCCACTGGATGCTGGGCTCGGGGTTCCCGATGGCCTCGCACAGCAGCACCAGGTTTGTCCCCACGCTGTAGACCCCACCCTGGGGCTTCTTCAGCCACTGGGGAGGCTCTGGGGAAAGGAACAGAGCAGGGATCAGTCTGGGGAGGCTCTGGGGAAAGGAACAGAGCAGGGATCAGTCACAGCCACCGCGGGCCTCTGCTGTTGCCGGGATCCTCCAGGAGATGGCAAACGCAGCCAACGCTTCCCAGCCGCCGCTCACAGCCCATCCCGCGGCTGAGTTGAATTCCTTGCATTTCCCATGCCGGTGATGCCTTAGGATTTTATCTTTTATATTTTCATATATCTGTAATCCTGCAATTCTTTATAACTCTGAGCTCCATACAGAGTGTGAGCAACTGCTTTTCCCATTTTGGTCAGACACAACAATTCCTCTCCAGGCTTGAGAATCAAGGACACCTCACTGTCTCAGGCCCCGAGAAATGGAAACAAAAGTGAGTTGCGGGGGGAGCAAACTGAGAGAATGGGACTGCACTGCCTGAAGCTGGAATTGCACAATTAACCTCTGATATGCAAATGGACAGAACTTCTATCTGTCCCAAAAACGTGTGGCTGTGTCCATCCTGGGTGCAGTCTCTGTGAGACTCCTGCACTGCCCAAGGTGTGCCCTGGGAAGGGCTTTCCATATATCCCTGCCCTTTATCCTTTCACTCCGCCCAGCCTCTGCTCCAGGGCAGCCTCTGCAAGGCACCACCGGGAGAGGAAAGCTCAGCATCAGCACAGACCAGCCCTGCCCGTCAGGCTCGGTGAGCGTCGGGCTGTGGGGAGGAACGGCCAGCGCTTGTCCCACTGGGAAACGAACGCACACGGGAGGTGAGAGGCTGGGGAAGGAGGGAGGGGTCGGCATTTCCACAAGGACCCTCAGACGTGACTGAGGTTAATGAAATGAGGCAAGACTATTTCAGCAAGGTAAACAAGGTGTGAATATCCATGCAGCTCAAATCCCCCTCCCTGGGCACGAGCAAGGGGCTCCCACCGCCTTTCCTGGGAGCTGACAGAGCTCCAGGACAGGACTGATCCACCTGCCCCTCTCCCTGTGCTGAGGAAAGGCACCGTCATCTTGATTTCCTGTTTTTCCATCGTGTTTTCAGACCACAGGCTGATCCATAACACATTTGGGAAAGGTAGAACACTCTCTCATCACTGAGGATGAGAGGTTTGGGTGCCCACAGGGTGGTGGTAGAGGAGCAGCCATGTGCTGCTGCATTCCCTCTGCTCGCCTTTCCCAGCTGTTCCAGGGAAGCTCTGGGAAAACTCTCCTCTGCAGAGCAGGCCCCGAGCATCATGTACCCGAACCTCTTTGGATAAACACATCCATAATGAGGGAAGGGAACTGATGGGGAGAAAAAGAGAATTTATCTCACAAATGCCTAATTTACTGACTGAATGCAGATCCCTGAGCCTTCAGTGGGCAGCCCCAACCCAAAACACAGCCTTGAATTCATCATTTCCCCGGAAAGGCACTAAACTTAGAGATTTTAACACCAGACCCGACACTGCCTCTTCTGGAAGTGCTGGGAAGATCACTGGGCCTCTTTCCCTGTTAGAAGAGGTGAGCTAATGTAGGGAAAACATGAGGATTCATTAGTTAATGCTCATAAAATGCTTTGAAGATTAACAGAGCTGTTGCCTGGTAATACATCAACAGATGTTATCAGCGAGATATGCTAAGCCAAAACACCACCGCTCACATTCACACAGATATTTTAAAAAACACCCCTAAAATGTGATGCATTTCCACACCCAGACCAGCATTCCCACAGGAGAGCACCCAGCAATGGTTTAATCAACACAGACAGACTGAAGTCACATCTGAGCCACTAAAGCTTATTTAAAATGATAAAATCATCCCATTTCCTTCACAAAGCACAGATTCTTCTACCACCTTCCTCACTCAGTGACACAACCACATCTGTTAAGCTTCCTGGTATTTGGCTCCAGGGAAAAATTCTGTAAGCACCAGCATATTTTGGTTTTGCAGATCTTTTTCCTTCTGTCTCATATACACCATGGTTTCATCAGGAAAAGATGAGTCAAAGGCATGGAGGTGAAAAGGTTTGTAAGCAGTCCTGATTAAATTGTTGGTTTGAAATTTTTTTCCTCTAAATCTGCCACAATCTCAGTGCTTGAGACAGGATATTCCTTGTTTTGGAGACACCAGGCACAGCCTGACTCCAACCCACCTGAAGGATCCCTTCCTACCCCCACCTGTGCCCACACTCTGGAAGTGTGAGCTGATACTTGATGTCTCTGCTTTCCTTTCTCAGCACTGCAATTGCTGTGGGTGCTCCAAGGAAGTGGGGAGGCTGTGAAGTCAGAGGCAAGGAGATTTTGCCAGGTGTGAAATGCAATTTCACAGAAAGTCTGAAGACCCTCTTTTCCATGTGGCAGATGTGCTATGCCACCCCAAGTATACAAAATACAACAAGATATATACATATCTTTTAGCAACTACAAAATCCAGGGGCTGGATAATCAAATAGTTAATCTGGAATGACAAATATTTCACTGTATCATTTATTCTTCCTGGTAAGAGTTATCAATTTGCTCCTCCTGACTGATTTATGACTTTATTGACAGATCCAGAAATGAAAGGGATCTAAAAAGGGCATCTCCTGCATCCTTCTGCAGCAGAGCAGGATCTTCTGCATCTAAAGCACCCACAAAGGATCCCAACCTTCCCCTCAGCCTCTCCCACTGTGTTTTCCCCATGAGCAGAACAAATTTGGGACATCTACCCAGCTTCAGCTGAATTCTCCAGCCAGTTCAGTTGCTGCAGTTGAATTCTCCCCTGTCTTCCACCAACCCCAGAGAACTCTGTGGAGAAACTTCCATTCCTCTGAGGGCTGTTGTGCATTCCCCAGATATAATTTCTCCTGAATTAAAGATATCTATATATTTTTTTTCCCCAAATACCATGATTTTGAGCTGTGACCACCCCTGCTGCCTTCTCCTGACCTTTCCTGAAGAAGTGCATGTTGTAAACCCGCTTGCATCAGGTGAAGCCTTCTCAGTTCTCAGCAGTCTCTTACAACAACACTTTTCTTTGTATTTTCCAGGATGATTTTTGCCTTTTTTGCCAGACTAACTCTTCCCAGCGATGTTCCCCTTGCCATGCAGAGGCTTCTCCTGATAAACCCAACCAGGCCCTTCCCAGGCTGTGCTGATGAGGCCAATTAGCGCTGCCTGGTGAGCATTGCTCTGCACTTGTGCTCGCTGAAGCCCATCCTTTTTATCCCACACCACTTTCCCCCTTTGTCAAGTTTGCTTCAGATTCTCCTCACATCTTCCCAGAGGCTGGGAATCCATCCCACTCCAGGGCCAGCAGCAGCTGCTCTGACCACCTTGGGCTCTGCATCCCTGTTGGAGCAATTTTCCAGTGAAACAGAAAGTTTGAGCCTGATTAAAACACCCAGTTCTACTTCTGCCTCCCATTAATTTCATCTCTTTTCTTTTTCTCTGGCTGAGTAATAAAAGTATTACGAGACATAACTGCAAAAGCCCTGAGCTATTACATCATTACTATAATTAATCATTATATTGTAACAATTATTTCTATTAAAGCCCATCTAGGAGCCTCAATTGAGATCAAAGTAACTTTAGATCATTATGATCCTGCAAGGCTTGGAGGTTATATGTTCATTTTCTGTTGGGTTTGGTGAACTACGAACAATGACCAAATAAACATTTGAAGTCAAAACAATTTGTGGGCTTGCTTTGCTATTTTTTTTAAATAATTCTCTCTCATTTTAATAACAACGGTGAGGTTTTCGTGTCTGCTCAGGTATTCCAGGCTACATCTTCCCTTGCAAAGAGAGATTAAAATGCTCAAACAGTCAAGCAATTTGCTTGCTGAATATTTTCATATGCTTGGTAATGAATGCCTGAATCTTTGCCCTTGGACTCGGTAGGATTAGCAAGTGGGCTGCATGCAAATATCATTAAAACTGGTATTTAGATGGGTGGGGTGTTGGTTTGAGGTCCTCAAATACAAGAAAAAAGAACAGAAAACGTGGCATAGTGATAGAAAAATCCTGATTTACACCCCTGCGCTCCACTGAGGATGGCTGGAGGTTAATAACAGATAATTTTTCTTCCATATTTAATTTTCTTCTCCCTGCATGCATCCTGTGAGAGGAACCTGTCAGGTGTGAGGAGGCCCCACATCAGCACGAGCTCCCTGAAGCCTCCTGAAATTAAAGCTCATTGCAGAGCTTGGGATCTGCCCTTGAGTGTGCTCACAGGAGCTCCTGCAAGAATGATGAACGTGTCCATCTCTGATTAATGACAGCGACATTTGCTGCTCAGAAATTGTAGAAGACAACAGTGTTTGGGCTCAGTTTTACCTTGATACCTTGGATGTGAGGTGACTCCTAATAGGAAGAATCCCTGCTGGTGGCAGGAGCCACCATTAGTTACACACATGGAAAATGGATTTAACAGCGACTGCAAAAGAATTTTTTATATTGCAATGGCTGGAGTGAGATTATTTCCTTCTTTTCTCTTTTTCTAAGCACTTGTTTGTTAATAAGCAGGAATAACAATTTGCCAGGAAGTTTTCCTTCCTCTGGAGGCTGTGGGAGAAGAGGGTCAATATTCTAAACTGCAAAATTAATGTTATTTCTCTGGTATTTTAGGTTTTGCAGCTCCTGCAGTTTCTTTGAAGGAATCGATTTTTGCAGCCGAGAAAATCATAGCCAGATTGTTAAAATATTCTGCTACAGCAGAGATGCTCCAAACCATCTGGAAGGATTTCTAGGAGTCAGCACTTCCCTTCCATCACAGCTGAGAACTTGCCAGGCCCTGGGATGCTCCTCTGCCACACTTCCAGCAAGGCAAGGAGGAGTGCAAGGGACAAGGTTGGGTCGAGGGAATGGAGAGGATTCATCAGCCACTGGGAGAAAAAGCTTTTTTCCTCAGCTGATGAGCAAATACAGAGCAGGGAGCTCCAAGTGCTTTTCTCCCATCAGAAATCCGGTGACCGCGGAGGGATGAGGAGCCCAGATGAAAAGGAAGCACTTGGAAGAGTCTAACAGGGTAAAACTGCCAGGGGTTTATTTTATTTTTTAAGTGCAGAGCAGAGGCTGGAGCATTTTTCATCAGGAAAATGTTTCCAGCAAGTTTTTCAGCTGGGCCTGAGGATTCTCAGTTTGCAGCAGTTTATGGAAAGTGGCAGGGAGAGTTCTTGGCTCTGCAAAGACTCATCAGAGCTCTGCCTGGATCCTAGGAATGGGCATCTCCACCTGGTGCACACCTTAGGGTTTGGGGAGGAGGAGAAGGGAGAAAGGAGCCTTGGATACCCAGTGGAGGTGACAAAAAGGGTCGTATTTCAAATTTCTAAACTACCAAAAGATAGCAGAAAGCATTTTTTTACTTTGGCAGGTTTTATGTTGCTTTTCAGGGATTACAGGAAACACTCTCAGCTCAGCTTGTGCCTGTACAAAAATCACAGCAAAGGAACAGGTGAAGGAGGCAAGGGGTGGTGCCTTGTCTGCTCACTGAATTTTCACAGCCCTCCCTAAGGACCCACTTTTGGTGGAAACCAAAGGCAAGGACTTGAGCTAAATGCCCTTCTGATCCAACCCAGTATAGCCATTCTCACCGTTTTTAAGAGCAAAAAGAATAATTAGATCTTTTTGTCTGACATTCAGCTCAGTACAAGACATTTCATCAATATCTCTGCTTGACTCCCTCCCATCTTTAGAGCATTGAACCTGCTCAGATATTTATATTGTTCGCTGCTTTGTATGGCCTTCATGGTTCAGGGGGGGGAAAAAAAAGCATTATTTGTATTTTTTTGTTGTTGTTTTAGAGGTGCTACTTTGTGTAAACCTTCCCAAATTCAAGAGGCCGGCATAAATTGATGGAGTTGCTTGAGTCATATCGACAGAGGGCCTCCTTCGCTTCCCTTTTCCCACCTTTTTGTCCCAAAACAATAATTTTAGTAAAGAGTACTGAGCACCTTCCACGTGCACGTGGAACTCGTGCCTGGCTCTGCCCATGGGGTTGCTGGCTGTGCACTGGTACGTCCCCTCATCAGCCGCTGTCACTTGGTCGATCTTCAGGGTCTTCCCAAAATTCTCTGTCTCGGGCTCATCCTTGGGCATGTTTCCAGTGACCTTGACCCAGCTGAGATGAGGAGTTGGGCTGATGACAAAGGAAAAAAAGGAGATTTTGAGTTGAACACAAAAAGCTGCTGTGATGCTTCACCATGGCAGAGCTGCTGGAGCTCACGCCTGGGGTTTGGGAGGTGTTTTTAGGGAATTTTGAGCCCTTTGAAAACTCTGGGACTAGCTAAGGGTTATGCTCTAGACTCCAGCTACTCCGTACTGCTCCTCGATCTGCGCAATCCCTGTGAGTGGGATTTTCACCAGGGCAAAGCACGAGGCTGCCTGCCTTGGATGCGTCTTGGCGTGGACAGCAGGAAAGGGGCCGGAGCTCATTCCGTGCCGCTCCAAAGGGGCACCTGAGGACAGCCAAGGAGGGCCAGATTCCAGTGCAGTGCCCCCCTCCCTGCCTGCCCCTTGGCCAACCACTGGAGGTGGCCGAAATGCTCTTCCCATCCTCGGGAAGCGCCGGCAGTGACACAGATTTGGGGACAGACGCTGTCTGCACGTCCCCAGCCGGGCTCGGCGACGCCGGCTCCACACGGGACACACGGCCACGGTGCCAGGCTGCTTCCTCCTGTGCCCATCTGTCCCTGTGGCTCCGTGCCCGGGGCACAGCGCCCCAGGTACCCAGAAATTCTGGTGTTCCACGAGCTCTGAGCACAGCCCTGCGAATATCCCGTTATTCCCTCCAGGAGCCCTCGTCCCGCTCTTGTCCCAAAGCCAGCCCTGTGCTGCACCGAGGCCATGCCCTCCTGCCTCTGCCACTGCTCAGGGTATAAATCTTCAAAAAAATGACAGATTGGAAATGTCCTTAATTCCCTATTTTGCAGTCGGTTGCCCCTGATCTGGGTTCCTTGAAATCCGCTTCCATGGTCTGTGGACATTTGGCAGGATGGATTGGCAGAGATGTAGGCAAAGCTGATCATTTTTCTGCTGAAAATGGGAATTTTAGCAAAGGAAAATAACATTTGGTTCTAAAAGTTGCATTTTTGGAGGGTTTTCAATGAAAAGATGTGCTTGGTGATAAGACAAAGAAGTACCTTGAGTTCTTTCAAAAGCGCCTGCTTAAAAATAACCCTTTTTGTTCAAAAATTAATTTTCAAAAGAGTTTCCTGGAAAATTTTGAGTGAAAAAAAATATTTCTGTCTTTTTACCTTTTTCTGAAGGGACAGAAAGACTTTTCTGGCTTTCTCTTGTATCTGATATTCATGCTTGCACATCAAAATTCATATTTGAGGCAATTTCCCATGAAAACCCTCTAAAATCAGAGCTGTGGATTTGGGGAGGTTTGTGGGCTGCCAGATTCACTTGATGGGGAGTGAATTAGACAAGGAAATGTTGCAACAGGGAAGCAAAACTCACTGCAGATACCTGGAGCGAATCCAACAGAGACAAGTAATTCACCTCCTTTCAGGAATGCCAACTCAACTCCTTGCCAGCTTCCACCAGCGATGCCCTTTCAAGCCCACATGGAAAAACAAAATACCCTGAACATGTGCAGGCAGATAAATATCCTGACTTTGGGATTTTATGGAGGGAATACAATTGCAGAGCCTTTAATAGGAATTATCCCCGCGCGAGGCAGAGTCTGCAGCTCCACGTGCAGCGCGAGGGGACGGTGATTTAAGGCTCTGCTCCACACAAAGCTCTGTCACAGCCGGACCAGAAGGGACTCTGCCTTCACCGGGAGTTTAGTGGGTGCACAGGTTCTCAGTTCCTCTGGTGGCAGCTCGACTACTGCACTGGCAGGCACGTGGGAGAAACTGGGAAACTGGAAGGGCAAAGCAGGGCTCATGTCTCCGTGAGCTGGAGCAGCAGCAACGGGCCTGAGAAGGGGATCACAGCTCCTTGGGAGGGTGCCACTCGACATTTATTTACCATTTATTATTTCCCACTCCCTTTCCTTACTTACCCTTAGTTTGCCCTGTGTTATTTACAGCAAGGACAAAATTGTCCTGATTTCCCACATAAAGCATCTATTTTAACCCTTCCCTATATTAATCCGTTCACTACCTGAAGGGAAGCAGCAAGGTGGGGAGAGATTATTTAAAAGAGCTTGGAGTGACAGGACAAGGGGGAATAGCTTCAAACTGACAGGAAATTTGGATGGGATATCAGGAAAAAACTCTTTCTTGTTAGGGCAGGGAGGCCCTGGCACAGGTGCCCAGAGAAGCTGTGGCTATCCCTGGATCCCTGGAAGTGCCCAAGGTTTGAGGTTGGACCTTTGCTGGTGGATTTAGCAGGATCAAACCAATACAGCTGATTCTGGTTCACTGAACTCCTACACAGGCATGGATTTGTTCCTCGATACCCTGTCATTTGTGAGGATGCTGTGGGATGAACATCCTTTATGGAAATCCTGGATGCTGGGGAATGGCCACAGAAGGCAGCCAGGGTCACATTCACACCGGAGCCAGCTGGAACTGAGATTGTTAAATATGCTGCAACTGAGATTGATGATTTTTCCCTGTAATACACGGATGTCTTGTATTACATCACTCAAGAACTTTGCTTCTAAAAACCTGAGGTCTTAAATTTTGAGCACTGAAGCAAAACTGAATTGGCAAAACCAGAAAAAAAAAAAGTTACAGGTTGTGAACAAAAGCACAGATGTTGATGTTATTTAGTTTCTCAGCATCTCAAAAGTAGCACTACTGAAAAAATTGCTTCCATACTTACCACGCTATGGTTTTAATGACTTGTTTACAAGCTACAGCAGTAACCAATACAGCACTGTTGCATGTACTCTGTGCTGCTTTACAGCTACAAAAAGCTCTGCACAGGAGTTCAGTTTAAAACTGTTGCATAATTTGTAACATCCCTTTTTCTCTGCTCATTTCTACCTCCAAAGGTGATTAAGTTTGCGTAGCATTTTCATTACTCACAGCCCTTCAGCAATACACTCGAGGAGCAGGACACCTCCCTTGATGACAGTGACTGATGAGCTGCTGCCAGCAGATTCAGGAGGGATCAGCAGTTTGGGTTTCCTTTCCTTGATAAAATTTGCTGAAAGATAAAAGCAAACTGAAGTTAGGTGTGAGATCTCAGAGCCTCTGCTTATCCTGCAATAATGCCACAAACATCGCTGCTGCCAGAAGGTTTCTGACATCAATTTGTGCGTTTTCTATTTTATTTATACACTTTGAGACTAAACCAGGAACCCTTATTTCCCCTGATAACTGTCAGAAGGGAGGTACAGTGCTATCAACAGGCAGCAGTGCTGGGAAATCCCTTTCCTGCAATTTAATATCCTGTTTTCAAGCACTGGCCCTTCCTATCACCCCTGAGGCAGTCTGATCCTCTCAATTCCCCACCTTTAGGTCCACACCACGTTTCTTAGCTCCTTTCTTCTGAATTGGCTCCATCATCTTTTAAACCTCAGGCGAAACCCCACCTTTCCTGACTTGAGCATCCCACAGAATTGCCCCTCTTGCTCCAATTATTAAATCTACAGTAATGGAGATACGATTTGTAAGGAAGACTTTAAAATAATAAAACAAGATTGACCTGCGTTTGATTCCAACAGCCCATTTGTTCCAGACTGCCAAGCAAGGGTTTTAGGATGAAAAATGCAGGGTTCAGTGGCTGCCCAGTTATCACTATCATAACAATTAGCACACTAATGAATCAGTCCCCAAATGGTGCTAGTTCTTCAAAAATAGCCAGTTAGGGATGATTTGGTAGGAGACCACATAGATCTCCCGGAACCATTTTCTCATTTTTAATTTTAATTTCCCCTTGCTTTGTCTCTCTGCAAATCTGTGTCACAAGTGCCCTGAGCTGCAGCAGAACACGTTGGTGCCTCTGGACACACGCATTGCCCATCTGCCCTCCACCTCCTGCTGCCAAAGGCAGCCAGGCCCCTTCCCAGCAGGAGTTCAGACATCCCTTGGAGGGAAAAAACTGCTTCTGGAGTGGCAGTTCCCGTGCTCAAGCCCTGCTTGTCCTGCTCCCAGGGCTCAGCTCCATGGGCAAAGTTGGAGGAGTGATGAGGGCTCCGAGTTATCCATTCAGAAACACTCCAGGATAACCCTCTTTTTCAGAAACCTCAGCGCTTATCTGGCAAAAAAAAGCTCCAGAGGGAGGTTAAAATTGGGCATTAAAAAAAAAAAAAAAAAAAAAAAGATACCCTCAAAAGCAATTTAACCAAAGAAATGAAGAGCCAAGAGCTACAGACTCTAAATTTCATCTATTTTAAACAAACTGGTCTGGGTGGGGAATTGCAGCAATAGCCACCGTGCTGCCTGCATGGAGAGCAGGATGTTCTCAGGATCTGCTCCCCGGGAAGTGGCACACCAAGCAATGGGAGATGGGAATCCCCAGGATGAGCACTGCTTTGGTGTAGTGTCACCTGTGCTGGTGACACAGACAGGGCACCGCAGGGGAGAGCCACTCCCAGCTACAGCGAGGTGATGGGGACAGCTGACACGGGGCACCCAAACTCCATAAATCCACACCCTGAGCTCATCCTGGAGCAGTGCAGCTCCGGGGTGACCCCCGGGACACGAATTCATGGTGTCAAACCCTGGCTGCCTAATCCCAGACTCCTCTTAACTGCCACAAAAAGATATGGAACATCCGGCTCTGGAACATCCATCTCTGGCTCCTGCTCTGAGCTGATAACACCAAAAGCCCAGGACATCAACCTCCTTACTCCCACCTCCCTACAAAGCATGAATGCTCCTTTCTCAAGTAAAAAAAACCCTGCCTTTTGTATTAAAAACCCTGCAGATTGCTCTTAAAAACTACAAGATGAGCCAATTGTCCTGCCTGGACCATTTAAATCCATCTCATTGCAATCAAGAGGCTTTTGTTGTGTGGTTTTTTTTAGCAGCTCCTATTTCACCTCAGCTGGTGGAGTCTCAGTTCAAAGGCTAAAAACAGATGCATTCAACTCACCCTTAGTAACAGCAGCGTTAGGTGAGCCTGAGTCATTAGCATGCTTTACTGAAATAAATAAAAATGACAACCAAACAAACATGCAGGGTTGAGACAGAATCAAAAGAAACCATAAATCAACCCAAACAAAACCATGTCCCTCCCCACCCCCCAATTTCTGCCGCAAAAGAAAGAAAGAATGAAAAATATAACAGAAAGCAACAGATGAGAAAAAAGTTTTGAAAATACAATGAAAACGCGGTAAAGTGATGTGTTATTCTGCAAAATACTTCATGGGTGATATAATCAGCATTTCATCCTTGCTATCTACAGCAATAAAAATCACTAACTCCTAAGCATCCGCGAAAGAGAAATGTTATAAAATGTATCAATTCTCTTGTTTCTTGTTGCTTGTTTTTGTTCTATTTACTTTTAATGCAGTCCCTCACTGGGGACTTGGCACAGAGTGGAGTGGGCAATGTCAAGCTGAGTTTACAGAACCCTTTCAGTTCATGCCTCTCATTTTTTCCTGGACCAAGTCCTGTGGCTTTGATGAGAAGGTGGACACACTGAAGTGGGTTTTTGGGCCACTTCCAGGGCTACCAGCAGCCAAAACTCATCTCATTTTTTTCTAATCTCCGTGTGCATGTGTGGGGGACTGAACCCATTTGAAAAGCTGTGGAGAGCAACATTTAATTTGGATGTTTTTCTCACAATTATTATCCCAAGATATGGTCTAAGCAAACATTAAACACACAAAACCACTATTAATCCTCTATCTTTTTATCCTGACAAGAAAATTTTCAAAATCACGTATTAAATATGAGAGTTTCATTCATGAAGGAAAAATTCTCCTTGGCTTTCTGGACTGTGTAGGCCTGAAAGACCAGAAGTTCTAATGAACAACTGAAATCCTCTATTCCCTACACATCATTTCATCAAGGAGCTGGAAAACACCTCTTTGTGTCACTCCTGATGCTCCAGGCTGCCTGGAAAAACCTGGGAAGCATCGTCCTTCCAACCTCATTGCTGCAGCCACACCAAACCAGGCCTTGGCTGGGGACGAGGCGGCCACAAAGTCCTCAAATCCCAGTAAAGTCCCGCTCCTGGGCGACCTGCTGGACTCAGGAGCAGC